>JAACYQ010014865.1:0-11387 GCA_011075105.1 Heteronetta atricapilla
TCTTACGGGTTACTTGGTAGAGTGGGTTTACAATCAGACTGTAATTTAGAATGTGCATTCTCCAAAACCCCACGACACCTAGGAAAGTTTGTGTTTCCTTTTTGCTAGTTGGTGGAGACATAGCTGTTATTTTGTTGATCACATCCATTGGAATTTGACGACGTCCATCTTGCCATTTTATTCCTACAAACTGGATCTCTCGTGCAGGTCCTTTCACTTTATTTTGTTTTATGGCAAAACCAGCCTTTAGAAGGATTGGGACTATTTTCTTCCCTTTCTCAAAAAATTCTTCTGCTGTGCCACCCCACACAATGATGTCATCGATGTACTGCAGGTGTTCAGGAGCTTCCCCCTGCTCCAGTGCAGACTGGATCAGTACATGACAAATTGTAGGGCTATGTTTCCACCCCGGGGCAGCTGATTCCAGGTATATTGGACTCCCCTCCAAGTGAAAGCAAACTGTGGCCTGCACTCTGCTGCTAGAGGGATGGAGAAAAATGCATTAGCGATATCGATTGTGGCGTACCACTTGGCTGCCTTTGATTCCAGTTTGTACTGGAGTTCTAGCATGTCCGGCACTGCAGCACTCAGGGGTGGTGTTACTTCGTTCAGGCCACGATAGTCCACCATTAGTCTCCACTCACCATTAGATTTTCGCACTGGCCGTATGGGAGTATTAAAAGGTGAATGAGTCTTGCTAGTCACTCCTTGGCTCTCCAGGTGATGAATTAGCTTATGGATGGGAATCAAGGAGTCTCAGTTGGACTGATATTTTCGCTGGTGCACAGTTGTGGTAGTGATTGGCACTTGTTTTTCTTTGACCCTCAGCCGCCCCACAATAGAAGGGTCCTCTGAGAGACCAGGCAAGGTAGACAACTGTTTAATGCCCTCTGTCTCTAAGGCAGCTATGCCAAAAGCCCAGCGGAACCCTTTGGGGTCCTTGAAATATCCTCTTCTACGATAGTCTATGACAAGGATGCATGGAACATCCAGGCCAGTCACAATAAGGTGTTTTTGCCACTCATTCCCAGTTAGACTCACTTCAGCCTCCAATACAGTCAAATGCTGGGATCCCCCCATCACTCCATAAATACTGATGGGTTCTGGCCCTTTATAGCCTGATGGCATTAGAATATGTTGTGCACCAGTGTCTACTAAAGCTTTATACTTCTGTGCGTCTGACGTGCCAGGCCATTGAATCCACACAGTCCAATAAACTCGATTGTCCCTTTCCTCCCCCTGGCTGGAGGCAGGGCCCCTCTAATCCTGGTCAGAATCTTCATTTTGGTGTCTGGAGGACTGTCCGCTGGATGTTGTAGCAGCAAACATTTCAGAGAACCCCTTTTTCCTGATTGTTTTCTTTTGCAACTCTCGTACCAGTGCCTCTAGGATTGAGGTAGATTTTCCATCCCATTTTCTCATGTCCTCTCCATGGTCACGTAGGTAAAACCACAGGGTGGCATGGGGTGTGTATCCCCCATATCGTCTTCCTTGCACAGATGGGCGCTTACCCCTAATAGCTGAGGCACTGGTTCGTTCAGGTGGGGAGGAAAATAATCTCTCTTCAAGGTGGTGGACCTTTTCAGAAAATTTCTCCAAAGTATTCTCTTTTAGTTGATGGACGCTTTCAGAAAGTTTCTCCACAGCCGAGACGCAGGCCTGTAGGGAAGAGGAGAGACTTTCTTCGTACTGCCAGAGTTGTTTAACCTCATCACCCATTGAGGGTTCCTCATCCTCTTTCCAGGCCGTTATTGCCAATAAGCTGGCATATGATGATGGTGCACTCCGTACAAACTTCCACGTCATGGGTCGTGTACACTTGACTTCATGTGGATCTGTGGGTATTTGTCCATTGTCTGGGTCAGCATAAATCACCTCCCGTACAGCTAATTCCCTCAGGTACTGGATTCCCTTCTCCATAGTGGTCCACTTGCCTGGCAGACATACAATTGCTTCCTTGTAGGGATACCTTTCCCTCACAGCTGACAGGAGACGCCTCCAGAGGCTGTAAGATCGTACTCCATCTACAATTGCTTTGTCAATGCCTGCGTGTTTAGCAAGGGATCCCAGCCGCCTGGCTTCCCTGCCCTCTAATTCCACGCTATTGGCTCCAGTGTCCCAGCACCGGAGAAGCCAGGTGACAAGCTGCTCGCCTATACAGTGACTGAAATCTTTTCGCACATCTCGTACCTCACTCTCGTTTAGGTTTTGGCTAGATACTGCTGTTTTTGCGACATCTTCATCTTCATCCTCCTGCTCCTCTGATCGCCTGGCCTCATCTTCTCTACACCTAGACCTAGCAGAAGACTCTGTGCGTTCTAAATGACCCGACTCTCTGTACCATTTTTTCACCTTGGTTACGGGTACAACCGACACTGGTACAGTTTGTTTCCTTGACTCAGCCTTGGGGCCTGTTTCAGTGGCTGCTGGGTCTGTCTCAGAGGTGGAAGTGGCTGCCAGGTCTGTCACTGGGGTTATACAGGCATTGAGTGCAGTTCGGTAAGCATAGGCCAAGCCCCAGCACGTTGTAGTGATTTCTGTATGTCTGGTACTGCCAAGGTGATAACACACCTTTTCCAAGCACTCCTCCAGTTTTTTTAGGATTTTTCAATTGTTCAGGGGTAAATTTCCAAAGCACTGGAGGTGCCCACTGCTCTAGATGCCTGCCCATATCCTCCCACTCTTCCTGTCACTCATATCTATCCTGCCTCAGGACAGATCTCTGGATGACACTCTTAAGTATTTATTTAACCTTAGACAGAACCTGAAATGCATTCAGGAGACATAACAACGAGAACATGCTGGTCTGAACATCCCAAGGATATTTGAAGTTTTGGAAAGCTACCATAACTCACCTGGAGGAGAAGAAAGGGAGAGTGAATGGGAAAAAACATCTTCCCCTGACACCTCCATAGGTTGGCTCCCTGAAGAAAAAGCATTAAAAGTATAATTATTAATAGTGTCTGAGTTAGGGTTCCCAAAGTATGGAGGTGATGACAATGCTGAATACAAATACCAGATTAGTCTCATGGCCGGTAATTTTATCATATCGTAAGCAAGTGTTACACAGTACAGCAAAATAATAACCTTGTACCAACCCCCAGCAGTGATAAGCAACACGACAGGGAACACATACAGTAAGTAATGTGCTATATAACTCAATTCGGAAAACAGGCACAGCAGACTCGGGATCACAAAAATCGGCACTGTGATTAGTAAATGTTAAACTGATGTAATGTTTATCAGAATTTTGTTTTAATACACTCTATTCAGATCTGTCGTTATCTCAACCGTTCGGGCCCCATGTTGGGCACCAAAAGGACTGTTGTGGTTTAACCCAGCCGGCAGCTAAACACCACACAGCTGTTCGCTCACCCTCCCCCCCTCTCTGGGATGGGGGAGAGAAACGAGAGAAACACTGAAGCCTGTGGGTTGAGATAAAGACAGTTTATTAGGACAGGAAAATATAATAATAATAATAATAATAATAATAATAATAATATGTACAAAACAAGTGATGCACAATGCAATTGCTCACCACCTGATGACCGATGCCCAGCCTATCCCCAAGCAGCCGGTCCCTCCACCCCGGCTAGCCACCCCATATTAACTGTTCAGCATGATGTCAAATGGTATGGAATACCCCTTTGGTCAGTTTGGGTCAGCTGTCCTGGGTCTGTCCCCTCCCAGCTCCTGCTGCACCCCCAACCTGACCGCTGGCAGGACAGAGCGAGAAGCTGAAAAAGTCCTTGGCTTAGTGTAAGCACTGCTCTGCAGCAAGTAAAACATCAGCGTGGTATCAACATTAGTCTCATCCTAATCCAAAACATAGCACCCTACCAGCTACTGGGAGGAAAATTAACTCTCTCCTAACTAAAACCAGGACAATATTGTAATTTATTTTTCAATACTCCCAAGCCCTGCTTTCCCAGAAAGTTGAATAGCTTGTTAGTAGCTTCCTTCACAACTGTTTTCTCCTGTCATGACCATAAAAGATCATCCACATATTTGTAACAGTAATACTTCCTCAGGAGGTTGTAATTGCTCTAAAATCTGTTCTAGAACTTGCCCAAATAAATTGGTGGCCCTGTAAACCCCTGAGGTAAAACTGTCCATCCGTATTGTTGCTTCCGCCCCCATTTCAGGGTCTTTCCAGTCAGAGGTGAATATATCTGAGGGCCTGAGAGCACTCCATTAATAACATTGCTATTCCAGTCTAACAATTTACTATTTGAATGCCCAATTTCAAATCCCTTCCCAACAAGTTAGTCCCTGCCTTGGGTACATACAATAATTGCCCAGTGATCACTTTATCCCCTAGTCTCAGCTTAGTGTCTCCCCAAAGTGGTACTGTTATCCCAGACCCTTCTACCCCCATCACATTTAGGGTTTCATTAGTTAATTTAATCCCTGATACTTTACAGACCAGTAATGACCTAGCTGCCCCAGAGTATTGGGTTCGATGGAAAGGTTTGGGGGGCTGCAGTGGCAGCCCCCGCAAGAAGAATCCAGAAGCCTCCCCGTGGCATATAAGGGACAATTTCAGCTGGCCCCAAAGGGTGCCGCCACTGCCCAGAGCCAAGCCATGAGCAACGCAGTCCATGCATCTGTGAGAGCACATCCAAGAAAACAAAAACAAACAGAAACAAACAAACAAACAAAAACCTGATGTTTAACAGCAGCTGGAAGAGTGATGAGCGAGAAACCTCCCCGCAGACACCAAAGTCAGCACAGAAGGAGGGGGAGGAGGCGCTCCAGGTGCCAGAGCCGAAGCCCCCCTGCGGCCTGTGGAGAGGCCCCTGGTGGAGCAGGCTGTCCCCCCCATCCCGCCTCCCCCCCCCCAGTACTTGGGAAACTGACCAAACACCACAGCAAATATACCAAAACTTCCGGACTGTTAGATAATGTCTACATCCTCTTTCCCTACTCATTCAACTTCAAACAGCTCTGTCAAACACTACATACCACACCTTTAACACCTTCAATAACCCTTTTTAACACTTCTTTCTACGTTTCTCCAGCCTGTACTTTCACCAAAGTCTCAGTCATTGGCCAACTTAATTCCATACCTTTCTCCCTCCAGGATGCTGAAACAACGTCAGCATATCATATTTCATCCCATTTTCCTTCTCTCCTCCTTCTTTCACTCCAGATATTCCTATCTGAAGTGGCCAGCCTGGCCACACTTAAAACATCCCATCAAAGCATGTCCCTGCTAGGATTCAGGCCGCAACACAGGTAGCTTTCCTTGCCTGCCATTCCTTCATCTCTCTTCCTCTCCTTTCCATCTTGGCCCTGACTCTCCCTGAAGATTTTATTCCTTTTTCTCCAACCCTCTTCCTCACTACCTGCTGCACTGTCAATACCATTAGTTTGCTCTCTGCTGTTCCTTCTCATCTCCCCTCCTGACATACACCTCAGGAGGGCCCCCAGTGACTGTTATCTACATCCTTCTACCCTCCAGAGCCCTCCCCCCCATGTATCTGACCAGGCTCCAACCACAAAATGAACTTTCAAGAGCCCCTGGACACTGGGTCCCTGGGACTCACCCCGAGCATTCCCCCACCCTGACTCCAAGTCTGCCACATGACACCTGTGCTGCGCACTATCACCACTCCAGCCAGGATCGCAAGTGGGCACACCTGCTCTGCCGGTATAACCCCCGGCCCCAGAGGATGAACTCCTTCCCATTCTCCTCCTGATCATTCCCATTTCTTCCCCTGTAAACAACATACTTAGTATAGACATCATTTCCCCCCAAGAGTATAAGTTAGGCCCTAGGAACTGGTCTAATTGTTCAGCTAGCCTGATGGGGTCCTCAGCTAAAGACTTCATCTCCTTCTTAAAACCCTGTGGTGGTTTTACTCAGGTGGGTGGCCAAGCTCAACCATAACCGCTCTCTCACTCCCCCTCCTCAAAGAGGAACAGGGAGAAAATACGATGAAAGGGGCTCAAGGGTTGAGATAAGGACAAGGAGATCGCGCAGTAATTATCGTGACGGGCAAAACAGACTCAGCATAGGGAGATAGTAAGATTTATTGCTTATTACTAACAAGCTAGAGAAGTGAGAAACAAAGGAAAGAAACCAAAAGCGCCTTCTACCCCATCCACCCTCTTCCACCTCCTCCCCCCGAGTGGTGCAGGGGAACGGAGGAATGGGGGTTATGGTCAGTCTATAGCGCTTCTCTGCCGCTCCTTCTCGGTCACTCTCGTCCCCTGTGCTGTGGGGTCCCTCCCATGGGATACAGTCCTTGCTGAACTGATCTGGCATGGGCTTCCCACAGGCAGCAGCTCTTCAAGAACTGCTCCAGATATGAGTCCGTACCACGGGGTCCATTCCTCGGGAGCAAAATGCTCCAACCTGGGTTCCCGACGGGCAGCAGCTCCTGCCAGGTCACCTGCTCCTGCGTGGTCTCTTCTCCATGGGCTACAGGTCTGGCCCGGAATCTGCTCCAGCAGGGGTCTTCCACAGGCCGCAGCCTTCGTCGGTGCAGGTCCACCTGCTCCACCGTGGTCTCCTCCACAGGCTGCAGCGTGGAAATCTGCTCCACCATGGTACACCATGGGCTGCAGGGGGACAGCCTGCTTCACCATGGTCCTCTCCACAAGCCACATGGGAACTTCTTCTCTGGTGCCTGGAGCACCTCCTCCCCCTCCTTCTTCACTGGCCTTGGTTTTCTGCAAGGCTCTTTCTCACTCCTCACTCTCCCAGCTGCTGTTGCACAGCTGTTTTTTTTCCCCTTTCTTAAGTATGCTCTCACAGAGGCACAAACAGCATCGCTTATTGGCTCAGCTCTGGTCAGCAGTGGGGCCCTTACCTAACAGGGGCAGTTTCTAGATCCTTCTCACAGAAGCCACCCCTATGGCCCCCTGCTACCAAAACCTTGCTATGTAAACCCACTACAAACCCCTAACATCTCTGCTGTTAAGGAGAGGGGGCAGTTCACCTAAGAGGATACACAGTTAGTGTTAGTACTGTTAGTATCAAGGAAGGCACATTTCTCAATCTCTCTTCTACCTTGTTCTAATTCTTACCAGAGCCTAGAGTACGCTCTTCTCTAGGGACAGTGTTAATTGCAGTCCCTGTCTCCCTTCCTGGAGCGACTGCTGCTGCCACCAGTGCAATATTAGGATTATAGGGAGCATAACTTGGCTCCTTCTCCGAAAAAGGAATCTTATGGTTTACATATAAATTTAAAGCCTGAATTTACATCAGACCCATATTTTGGCCAAAGTTTCCTTAATTGGTTCTTTTGTCCAGACTGATACACAGTATTTAACCATTTTCTTCTTTTATGATTTCCTCTAATTTTGGGATTATTTTTCAATTTCTTATCATTTTTCAGGAAGAACTGTCGGTAGGCACTCCCCAAGAGATATTTCTCTGTCCCCTGGAACCCATATTTTCCCATTTTTCCTTGCCCTTGTCAGTGTGCTGCTACAGAAATTTCCCTTCTGCAGGGTATCACACACTAACGTTCCGATTCTGGAAAATGGGGGTGTACTGACAAGCACTTTACCATGCAAGGGGTACCACACACCTATGAGTTTACCAGATTCCCTGGTGTACTGCCAAGCACTTCACCGTGCAAGGGCTTACCGTACACCAAATTTCACGAGACTCTTCTTTTCTCTCTCTTATCTCAACATTTGTCCGTCTCCGGCTGTGCCCCTCGCGGAGCTATGGAACCGCGGATCAGGACTCCACACTTGCTTCATAGAAAGGTACATCTCAATCACACATCACACAGAGTCTCACCCGACCCCCAAGGCAATACTTAATATTTCTTACCTTGGTCTGTGCACAGAGTTATCGGATCAGTTATTAAACCTGGAGTGCCAACCTTCTTCCCTTCCCCACTACTTCATGGATCCTGCCTCTTTAATCAGTCTCAGGCCCTCTGTTAGCTCTCCGCAGAACCACCACAGTCGAAGCACAGGACCGCTAGAATCAGCAGGGCATGCCTTCCTGCTGCTGTGGCGGTGGGGCTCCCCAGTAGGTGACTGGATCCCAGACAAGCCCCCAAATTGTGAGAAACACTCTGTGGCCAATAACTTAGGCTCAGGCAAGGATCTCAGTGAAGTAGTAATTTATTTGCGATTGCAATGGTGGGCGTCCCACAAGCATGAGTGCGCCTACTAGTGACACAGTATGGTTTATATACTTTATTTCTCCATGACTGGGACCGTCCCCTGTTTCCCCATTGACTGGGTAATCCAGGTTCACAACCTATCCGATGTTTCACAGACAATACATGGCTTTCAGTTGCCGGCCTGTTAAATTTCAAATTTCTTTTGATTTTTTTACTGTTTGAAGTGGTAATGTTTCTTCACTTATCTGACTTGACACCGTGATTTTCACCTAATTGTTCTAAGGATTCTGGTTGTCTGCATTTTACAAGGCCACCTGCTAAGTTTTCTTATCACTGCAAGCATATCTCAATACCACATACCTTACCTTTAAACAATGTAACTCTGCAAAAACAACATTTTTATTCCCACAAAAAGAAATTTTTGCATCCAATTTTTCCAGCAAGTCCCTTCCTAAGAAGGACCTTGGCAAACTGGGTAGGTATAAAAATTGAAAATTCCAATCATTTTTCCCAATTTAAATTTCAAGCATTGCAAATAAATATGCCTTTTCCTGTTTCCATGACAAATCTCTGGGACCCATCATGATCCCTCTGCCCCAGAAGGCTCACACCCGTGATTTTGAGATCTCAGCCTCGGACTGAGGCAGAACTACTAACATTCCTACATCCTCTTTCCCTGCTCATGCAACTTCAAACAGCTCTGTCAAATACTACATGCCACACCTTTAACACCTTCAACAACCCTTTTAATGCTTCCTTTATCTTTCTCCAGCCTGCACTTTTCTAATACCAGCACCAAAGGCTCAGTCAGGGCCAACTTAATTCCATTCCTTTTCCCTCTAAGATGCTGAAACAACATATCAGTATACAACATTTCATCCTATTTTCCTTCTCTCCTCAGAAACAGCATTAACTGCAAGATAGTGTTATAGTCAGTTGATCCATAAAGTGGCCATTTAGCTTATATAGTGCCCACCGTTGATTGCAATGCTTAATGAAAGTCCTCTTTCTTTCTGTTCCCCCAGTTCTAACAATATCCTTCCAATGTGCCAATATGCACCCAAGGAGGCTTTCTTTAAAACGTCTTTGTTTTGGATATTACTCATTTCCTTGATTTCCCATTCCCATTTATTTATTTATTACTGTTCCTTATTAGATACTGGCCCTTGTTTCAATCTGTGGGAATAGAAATGTTGTTTTTGCAGAGTTACATTGTTTAAAGGTAAGGTATGTGGTATTGAGATATGCTTGCAGTGATAAGAAAGCTTAGCAGGTGACCTTGTAAAATGCAGACAACTAGACTCCTTAGGACAATTAGGTGAAAATCACGGTGTCAAGTCAAGTCAGATAAGTGAAGAAACATTACCACTTCAAGCAGTAAAAATGTCAAAAGAAATTTGAAATTTAACAGGCCAGCAACTGAAGGCCATGCATTGTTTGTGAAGTATCAGATAGATTGTGAACCTGGATTACTCACTCAGTGGGGAAACAGGGGAGGGTCTTGTCATCAAAAAGTTTATAAACTGTGTTTTGGAACTTGTAGATGCGCTCTCTCCTGCTTGTGGGGCGCCCGCCATTGCAATCACGAATAAATTACTACTTCACTGAGATCCTCGCCTGAGCCTAAGTTATTGGCTATGGAGTGTTTCTCACAATTTGGGGGCTCGTCCGGGATCCAGTCACCTACTGGGGAGCCTCACCGCCGCAGCAGCAGGAAAGCATGCCCCGCTGATTTCAGCGGTCCTGTGCATCGACGGTGGCGGTTCTGCGGAAAGCTGACAGAGGGCCCGAGACGGGTTAAAGAGGCAGGATCCGTGAAGTAGTGGGGAAAGGAAGAAGGTAGGCACTCCGGGTTTTTAAGAATCGATCCGGTAACTCTGTGCACAGACCAAGGTAAGAAATATTAAGTATTGCCTTGGGGGTTGGGTGATCTGGTGTATGGTAAGCCCTTGCACGGGGAAGTGCTGGCACTACACCAGGGGAATCTGGTGTACGGTAATCCTTGCACGGGGAAGTGCTTGGAAGTACACCAGGGAATCTGGTAAACTCAGGTGTGCGGTAACGCTTGCACGGGGAAGTGCTTGGCAGTACACCCTCATTTTTCAGTACGTTGGTGTGTGGTACACTGCAGAAGGGAAATTTCTGTAGCACATACTGGCGTGGGTTAGGAAAGATGGGAAATATGAGTTCCAGGGGACAGGGAGATATCCCTGGGGGAGTGCCTACTGACTGTCCTTTAGGAAGGATGCTGAGAAATTGGAAAAATAACCCCAAAACTAAGGAGAAAGATAGGAAGAAGATGGTTAAATATTGTGTATCAGTCTGGACAAAAGAACCAATTAAAGGAACTGCAGTATTTTGGCCAAAATATGGGTCTGACAAAGATTGGGTATGTCAGGCCTTAAACTTGTATGTTAATAACAAATTTCCATTTTCGGAACGTTGTGGTTTAACCCGGCCGGCAGCTAAACACCACACAGCCGTTCGCTCACCCTCCCCCCTCCCTCTCTGGGATGGGGGAGAGAAACGGGAAAGTGAAGCCTGTGGGTTGAGATAAAGACAGTTTATTAAGATAGAAAATAATAATAATAATAATAATAATAACAATAATATGTACAAACAAGTGATGCACAATGCAATTGCTCACCACCCGCTGACCGATGCCCAGCCCAACCCCGAGCAGCCGGCCCCCCACCCTGGCTAGCCACCCCTATATATTGTTCAGCATGACGTCAGATGGTATGGAATACCCCTTTGGCCAGTTTGGGTCAGCTGTCCTGGGGCTGTCCCCTCCCAGCTCTTGCTACCCCCCCAGCCTGCCCGCTGGCAGGACAGAGCGAGGAGCTGAAAAGTCCTTGGCTTAGTGTAAGCACTGCTCTGCAGCATTTAAAACATCAGCATGTTATCAGCACTCTTCTCATCCTAATCCAAAACATAGCACTCTACCAGCTACTAGGAGGAAAAATAACTCTGTCCTAACTGAAACCAGGACATATATCCACCCCTTATTCCATACCATTTATGTCATGCTTTGGTTACACCCTTTCCAATACATTCTAGTTAATCACTATTTTCTTCTATGGTAACGATGACACACAGTATTATATAATAATTAACATAATACAACTCAACTCATAGGCTATTCTCAACCAGTATTAAATCCCCTTGAGGTACACACCGGACCTCCCCATTCTTTTGCATTACCCACCAAGTGCATCCAGGTCCTTGAGCAAAAACAATCCCACGGATGGGTTTGCCTTTTCCTGAGGCAGGAGTAGCCCAGACTGTTTTACC
>JAACYQ010014866.1:0-16341 GCA_011075105.1 Heteronetta atricapilla
AACTTACACCTGCCAGCATCCCTGATAAGGCAGCAGAAGGTACCTGCATGGCACACTGATTTGCACACAACTTGCTGAGGGTACACTCTGCCTCATTGTACAGATCATTAATATACTTGTTAAATACTAGTGGTCCGGTATTGACTCCCCATTTCCCATGGCAGTGGGAAGCTGGATTGTGTATATTTTGTCACAACCCTCTGAACCCAGATATTTAGCAAGATTCCAGTCCATATCATCCACACAGGATGACAAAATTATAGATTGGCTGGAGTTTTAATGGACAGGTGTAGTGGGTTTATGTAGCAAGGTTTTGGTAGCAGGGAGCCATAGGGGTGGCTTCTGTGAGAAGAATCTAGAAGCTGCCCCATGTTTGGTAAAGGCCCCACTGCTGACCAGAGCTGAGCCAGTAAGTGATATTGTTAGCAAATCTCTGTGAGAGCAGAGTTAAGAAAGGAGGAAAAAAAAATACTGCTTCACAGCAGCTGGGAGAGTGAGAGGAGTGAGAAACAGCCTTGCAGGTGCCAAAGTCAGTGAAGAAGGAGGGGGAGAGGTGCTCCAGGCGCTGGAGCAGAAGTCCCCTGCAGCCTGTCGTGAGAACCATGGTGTAGTAGGCTGTTCCTCTGCAGCCCATGGAGTACCACAGTTGAGCAGGGTTCCACTCTGCAGCCCATGGTGGAGACCACAGTGGAGCAGGTGGATGTGCACTGATGGAGGCTGCGGCCTGGGGAGGACCCCTGCTGGAGCAGATTCCAGGTGGGACCTGTAGCTCATGGAGAGGAGCCAATGCAGGAGCAGGTGACCTGGCAGGAGTTGCTGCCCATGGGGGACCCAGGTTGGAGCAGTTTGCTCCCGAGGGATGGACCCTGTGGTACGGACCCATATCTGGAGCAGTTCTTGAAGAGCTGCTGCCTGTGGGCAGCCCACGCTGGATCAGTTCAGCAAGGACTGCTGCATCCCGTGGGAGGAACCCCACAGCACAGGGGATGAGAGTGACCAGAAAGGAGTGGCGGAGAAGAAGTGTCTTAGACTGACCATAACTCTCATTCCCCTATTCCCCTGTGCCGCTCGGGGGGAGGAGGTGGAAGAGGATGAATGGGGGGGAGGGGAGGGGAGGTGCTTTTGGTTTCTTTCCTTTGTATCTCACTTCTCTAGCTCGTTAGTAATAGGCAATAAATGTTATAATCTCCCTATGCTGAGTCTGTTTTTCCCATCACTATAATTGTTGAGTGATGTCCCTGTCCTTATCTCAACCCTTGAGCCCTTTTCATCATATTTTCTCCATTTCTCATTGAGAAAGGTGAGTGAGAGAGCATTGTGGTGAAGCTCAGTCACCCACCTGATTAAAACCACCACAACAGGTTTGAAGACAGTATTGATCCCCACAGTGCCCTGCTTGATTGCCCTCCAGCTAGACTTTGTGTCACAGGGCTGTGAGCCCAGCTGTTCAGCAACTTGCCAGTCCACCTCACTGCCTCCTCATTCTACCCAGACCTGAGCAGCTTCTCGATCAGGATCTTATGGGAGACATGTGAAAAGCCTTTCTGAAGACAAGGCAGACAGCATCCACTGCTCTCCCATTTACCAAGGCAGTCTTTTCATTGGAGAAGTCTATCAAGTGGTCAAGTCTCAACAAACCCTTGGTGAATCCGTGCTGACCACTCTTGATCACTTTGTTATCCTCCATGTGCTTGGAAAGGTTTGTCAGGATTAGCTGCCCCATCACCTTCCCAGGATCTGGAAAGGCTGTCTGGCCTCTAGTTCCCTGGGACCTCTGTCTTGCTGCTTTCATTCAAGATAGGAGTCACATTTGCCTTCCTCAGCTGTGCTCTGGCTAAGGCTGTGCTCTGGGTTTCTGGGTATTGCTTGGAGAGCCATGGTGCTCTGCAACTGTACACCCCATAAAGGTTTGGCCAGCTCATAAAGAGAAAGGACAAAAGGGAAGTCCTAGCAGGTGTGGCCATTGGTCGACAGCAAAGAGCTAAAGGCAGGATCTATCCAGCCCCTCTAACCTTCATTGCTCTCTGCTTCATTTAGATCTGAGTTGGAGATGTGCAATGTGCCAATACACGCATGTCCTGGGAACTGTTTCGCTATTCAAAGTTTAGGGAAGTAACGTGTTTGGGAAAATGGGTGCAAATTTGGATGAGAATTCATAGACAAGCCTAAATATTCTGATAATTAGTGCATGAGGAGTTCTACAGGTAGCTGACAGAAGTTGTGAAATCATCGGCGCTTATTCTCGTGGGGGACTTCAACTTCCCTGACATATCCTGGAAGCACAACACAGCCCAGAGAAAGCAGTCTAGGAGGTTTCCGGAGAGCGTGGAAGATAGCTTCCTGACGCAGCGGGTTAGTGAGCCTACCAGGGGTGGTGCCCCACTACACTTTCTCTTCACAAACAGAGAAGGACTGGTGGGAGATGTGGTGGTTGGAAGCTGCCTTGAGCAGAGTGACTACGATATGGTGGAGTTCTCTATTCTTGGCAAGGCCAGGAAGGGGACCAGCAAAACCGCTATAGTGGACTTCTGGAGGGCTGACTTTGAGCTGCTCAGGACTCTGGTTGGTAGAGTCCCTTGGGAGGCGGTTCTGAAGGGCAAAGGAGTCCAGGAAGGCAGGGCGCTCTTCAAGAAGGAAATCTTAACGGTGCAGGAGTGGTCTATCCCTACATCCCCAAAGACGAGCCGACGTGGACGAAGACCGGCCTGGCTCAACAGAGAGTTGCAGCTTGAACTTAGGAGGAAAAAGATGGTTTATAATCTTTGGAAAAAAGGGTGGGGCCCTGAGGAGGACTATAAGGATGTTATGAGGCTGTGCAGGGACAAAATTAGAAAGGCCAAAGCTCATCTGGAGCTCAATCTGGCTACTGCCGTTAAAGACAACAAAAAATCTTTTTACAAATACATCAATGCAAAATGGAGGACTAAGGAAAATCTCCATCCTTTACTGGATGTGGGAGGAAACCTTGTTACAAAAGATGAGGAAAAGGTGGAGGTGCTTAATGCCTTCTTTGCCTCAGTCTTTAGCAGCAATACCGGTTGTTCTCTGGATACCCAGTACCCTGAGCTGGCGAAAGGGAATGGGAAGCAGAATGTGGCCCTCACATCCACGAAGAAATGTTTGGCGACCTGGTACGGCACTTGGATGTGCACAAGTCGATGGGGCTGGATGGGATCCACCCAAGGGTACTGAGTGAACTGGCAGAGGAGCTGGCCAAACCGCTTTCCATCATTTATCAACAGTCCTGGCTATCGGGGGAGGTCCCAGTTGACTGGCGGCTAGCAAACGTGACAGCCATCTACAAGAAGGGCTGAAGGGCTGACCCAGGGAACTATAGGCCTGTCAGTTTGACCTCAGTGCCAGGGAAGCTCATGGAGCAGATTATCTTGAGAATCATCACGCGGCACTTGCAGAGCAAGCAGGTGCTCAGGCCCAGTCAGCATGGGTTTATGAAGGGCAGGTCCTGCTTGACGAACCTGATCTCCTTCTATGACAAAGTGATGCACTTGGTGGATGAGGGAAAGGCTGTGGATGTGGTCTACCTTGACTTCAGCAAGGCTTTTGACACGGTTTCCCACAGCATTCTCCTCAAGAAACTGGCTGCTCTTGGCTTGGACTGGCGCACGCTTCGTTGGGTCAGAAACTGGCTGGATAGCCGGGCCCAAAGAGTCGTGGTGAATGGAGTCAAATCCAGTTGGAGGCCAGTCACTAGTGGCGTTCCCCAGGGCTCGGTGCTGGGGCCGGTCCTCTTCAATATCTTCATTGATGATCTGGATGAGGGCATTGAGTGCACCCTCAGTAAGTTTGCAGATGACACCAAGTTAGGTGCATGTGTCGATCTGCTTGAGGGTAGGAAGGCTCTGCAGGGGGATCTGAATAGGCTGCACCGATGGGCTGAGGTCAACTGCATGAAGTTTAACAAGGCCAAGTGCAAGGTCCTGCACCTGGGGCGCAATAACCCCAAGCAGAGCTACAGACCGGGAGAGGAATGGTTGGAAAGCTGCCAGGCAAAGAAGGACCTGGGAGTATTGGTTTATAGTCGGCTGAATATGAGCCAGCAGTGTGCTCAGGTGGCCAAGAAGGCCAACGGCATCCTGGCTTGTATAAGAAGCAGCGTGGCCAGCAGGGCTAGGGAAGTGATTGTCCCCCTGTACTCAGCTCTGGTGAGGCCGCACCTCGAGTACTGTGTTCAGTTTTGGGCCCCTCGCTACAAGAAGGACATCAAGGTGCTTGAACGAGTCCAGAGAAGGGCGACAAAGCTGGTGAGGGGTCTGGAGAACAAGTCCTACGTGGAGCGGCTGAGGAAGCTGGGCTTGTTCAGCCTGGAGAAAAGGAAGCTCAGGGGCGACCTTATTGCACTTTACAGGTACCTTAAAGGAGGCTGTAGCGAGGTAGGGGTTGGTCTATTCTCCCACGTGCCTGGTGACAGGACAAGGGGGAATGGGCTAAAGTTACACCAGGGGCGTGTTAAGTTGGATGTTAGGAAGAACTTCTTTACTGAAAGGGTTGTTAGACATTGGAATGGGCTGCCCAGGGAAGTGGTGGAGTCACAGTCCCTGGAGGTCTCTAAAAGATGTTTAGATGTAGAGTTTAGCAATATGGTTTACTGGAGGACTTGTTAATGTTAGGTCAGAGGTTGGACTCGATGATCTTGGGGTCTCTTCCAACCCAGAAATTCTGTGATTCTGTGATTCTGTGATAATCTGCACCATAACCTTCCCCAGCACCAAAGTCAGATTGACAGGCTTGTAGTTCCCTGGGTCCTCCTTCTGGCCTTTCCTGTAGAGGGGCGTCACATTTGATAACCGACACTTGACTGGGACCTTCCCTGGTTATCTTCCACACACTCCAGAGACCTCCTAGACTTCTTCTCTTCTGTGTTGTCTTTCCAGTAGACATCTGGGAAATTGAAGATCCCAACCAGACTGTATTTTCAGTAACCAAGTCAGTATTGGCCAGTGTGTGAGTGGCTCTAGGACACTGGATTCATTACACGCACTCCAGTCTTTGATTCAATAACCTGTAATGCTCAGGACATGAGTCACTAAGTACAAGCCAATATGTCAAAGCTCTTTTGTGTTTGTATAAAGCATTCCCATACTCCAAACTCACCTCTAGAAGAGGCTGAAACACTCCAGGCACTCACAATTGACATAAGCAATAGCAGAATTACTGCAGCCTTTAGCAAGGAGTCCCAGAAGTGCCTTTCCCTGATGACAAGCTCTGGAGAAGGCCTTGGGTTGCTTAGCTTGCATGGAATGCAAGTGGATATTGGAAAGCAAGAGAACCAACATTTTGTACAGCTCTGGGCCTTAAGTGTGAATGCCACTCACACAGTTTGCCCAGGTGACATGTGGCAGTGATAGCTTCTGCCAAGAGGCAAAACCCCTCTCTCAACCGAAGGAACGAGGAACAAAGCCTTCATCCCATTTCACTGATCTCACAGGAATACCCAGCCACAAAGCTGACAGGCTTTTACCATGACTGTGGTAGTGTGCCGCTCTGTCAAGCAACAAGTAGCATTTCAGGAGAATCCAGCCCTATTGCTTATTCTGCAACTAAATGGCCAATTTTCTTACCCTGTCAGGCTTCTCATGCACACCGCCTTTTCTTTGTGGTGTCTCCTTTCTAGGCAGCAATAACCCCAAGCACAAGCACCAGTACAGTCTGAGTAGAGTGGGAAGATCACCTCCCTTGGCCTGCTGACAATACTCTTGCTAATGCACCCCAGGATCCCGTTGGCCTTTTTGGCCACAAGGGCACATTGCTGACTCATGATAATCCAGCTGTGCACCAGGAATCCCAGGTCCACCTCTGCAGAGTTGCTCTCCTGCAGGTCAGTCCCCAGCCTCATCTCTCCACCCTGCCAAGGTCACTCTGAATGGCAGCACAGCCCTCTCTGGTATCAGCCACTCCTGCCAGCTTTGTGTCCTCAGCAATGTTTGTGAGGCTATACATCATCCACTTCATTGATGAATAATTTGAACAAAGAGACACGTCCTGTAGCCCTGCACAACCTGGCAGGGCAACTCCTGCTGCAGGAATCAGTCAGCACCATGTTTAGAGAGGGCCATTTAGTGGTTCCTTTGTCTGCTTCCAAGTGTGTTCCCTAGGAGAGACCCTGCTGCCTTCCAGGAGCTGTGAGCACTTAACAGCAAGGGCCATGTACAAGGAGCCTGGTGGGGGCAGAGCAAGGGAGGCCTTGGGCTGGGCCTCTGCTGCTGAGCTGGGCTGGGCTCCTGGGCCCAAGGGGAGCTCCTGGAAAGCGGGCAGTGCTGCAGAGACACAGCTCTGCCCAGGAGCAGCTCCTCTGCACAGCGCAGCAGGGCTGGGGGCACTGCCTGCACAGACAGAGTGCTTAAAGGCAGGCAGAAGTGGCAGGATGCACAGAGCTCACTGGGGGACAACACTTGCCAGCCGTGACCCCGGTAAGTCTCTGGCTGGAGGGCAATGCAGCTGCAGTTCCTGGAGGAAGGAGAAGCTGGGGGTGCAGGCAGGGGTGGCCAGGGCTGTGGTGCAGAGCAGGGTCCCTGCCAGGCTCAGCACTCAGCCTGCCCAGGGAGCTGCCCAGGTTGCTGCGGGGAGAAGCTGTGGGTGGAAGGAGCCCCCCTGGCAGGGCAGGGTCCTGCTGCTGTTGGGAGGCTGCTGCCTGCGGCAGCCTGCTCTCAGCTCCACAGCTCAAGCAGGATGTATCCAAGGGGATATTGCAAGAGAAAGGATGAGAGAGAGGTTTTCGTCTTCAGTCTCAGCTTTCCTGAGCCTTCTGAGCTTTCACTTTTGTCTTCTTTGGCTCAGTGGGAACACCAATAGATCTGATATTTCCAAGGAGATTCCAAGAGTCCTAAGACATGAAGACGCTGACAGTCCTAAGCCATCATGAGGAGGGTTACATGCATCCTCAGGAAGTCCCATTCCTGTGGGAGGCTGCTGCCTGTGCCCGGCTGCTCACAGCTCCACAGCACCACCAGGATGTTTCCGAGGGGGCTGTTCAAGTGGAGGGTCAGGGCAGGGGTTAGCTGCTTCAGGCTAAGCTTTCTTGTGTTTCTGCTTTCATATTTGTTTTTCTTCTTTTGCTTAGTGGGAATAGAAATAAACTCTGCTCTTTCCAAGAGAAATGTGACTCTCCTAAGCCTTCACAAGTAGCATTACCAGTTCTGCACAAGTCCTCTTCCTATTCTTCTGTCCAGAAAAACCTCCACCACCACATGTGCAGTGTCAGCAGGGTCTGCGTGACCTGGTCTCTAGGGTGTGCCCCCAGCCAGCTGCCCCTGGGCAGAGCCCTGCTGCCAGGAGGTGTCTGCAGGACAGAGCCAAGCACCCAGTGGGTGGGATGGGGGCTGTGACCTGCAGGCAGGAGGCGTGGGGACAGAGACCCAGCTGCAGGCACGCAGCACAGCCCTGGTCAGGGAGTGAGAGGGAGCTACTCCCAGAAACACCATGGCAGGGGGCATTTTGACATTTCTCTGCTGTCCCTACAGTGCTGATGCCTTCCACAGTACAGCCCCCTGGTGTCTTCCCCTCCCCCACCATAGACCTCCAGACATAATTGTTTGGAACTAGTTCATGAGTCGCCTTTGGAGTCAGCAATGTAGGAGATTATTCAGGTGCAGCTCGGATACTGCAGCTCGGACACCGATGCTCCATGTTCTGTCACGCAGATACATTAATGGACAAAAGCATCCATGTCCCCTCTTGACATGAAGGGTTGTGGAGGATTGTGTAAATGGTGTTTGTGGGACTGTGAATGAACTGACTCTGCCTTCAGGTAACCCCGTTTTCAGGGCTTCCCACTCTTTTCCCATAAAGGTTCTCCTGTGGTGCAGGCTGTCTTCCACTAGAGTACAGCTCTGCCATAGCATCACTGTGTTATGCATGGAGAAGACACCTGAGAGCTAAGAGCATGGAACTGTTGCTGGATCTATCTATGTGGTCAGCTGCAATGATTCCTCTGTCCCTTGATAGGTGGGGAGAACTGCATCCATCCTCAAGATTTGAGGAATTGGGAGATTTGCACTTGGAAATTAGATTCTTATGCTCTCACCGGTGTCCAGAACCTTCTCAGGTTTGTACAAGAAACAGAGTATGTTTTCCTCACAAAGTCTATCTTAATATTTTCCTGTGTTTTCCTCCCCAGACAGGTCTTCATGCCCAAATTAATCAAATGTCCAACAGCAGCTCCATCAGCGAGTTCCTCCTGCTGCCATTCGCAGACACACGGGAGCTGCAGCTCCTGCACTTCGCGCTCTTCCTGGGCATCTACCTGGCTGCCCTCCTGGGCAACGGCCTCATCCTCACAGCCGTAGTCTGCGACCACCACCTCCACACCCCCATGTACTTCTTCCTCCTCAACCTCGCCCTCCTCGACCTGGGCTGCATCTCCACCACTGTCCCCAAAGCCATGGCCAATTCCCTCTGGGACACCAGGGCCATCTCCTATGCAGGATGTGTTGCACAGCTCTTTCTATTTGTCTTCTTGATGTCAGCAGAGTATTCTCTACTCACCATTATGGCCTATGATCGCTATGTAGCCATCTGCAAGCCCCTGCACTACGGGAGCCTCCTGGACAGCAGAGCTTGTGCCCAGATGGCAGCAGCTGCCTGGGGCAGTGGATTTCTCTATTCTCTGCTGCACACTGCCAATACGTTTTCACTGCCTCTCTGCCAAGGCAATGTTGTGGAGCAGTTCTTCTGTGAAATCCCCTCCATCCTCAAGCTCTCCTGCTCAGACTCCTACCTCAGGGAAATTGGGCTTCTCACATTTAGTGTTTTTCTCTTTTTAGGATGTTTTGTTTTCAGTCTTTTCTCCTATGTACAGATCTTCAGGGCTGTGCTGAGGATGCCATCTGAGCAGGGACGGCACAAAGTCTTCTCCACGTGCCTCCCTCACCTGGCTGTAGTCTCTCTGTTTCTCAGCACTTCCATGTTTGCCTACCTGAAGCCCCCCTCTGTCTCCTCCTCATCCCTGGACCTGGTGATGGCTGTCCTGTATTCGGTGATGCCCCCAGCAGTGAACCCCCTGATCTACAGCATGAGGAACCAGGAGCTCAAGAATGCCATTAGGAAAGTGATGTCACGGATGTTTTTCAGGATGTGCTGAGGAAACTGTTTGTCCCTTTCTGCAGTTATAAACTGCTTCTTTCCTTCTTCAGATGAATTACAGTTTATGTAATGACATGGCAAGGCTGTCTTAACTTCTGGAGGGATTTGTTTGGTTTTCTTTTTCTTTTTCCCCATGTGATAATGTTTTCCACAAAGCAATGCTGTTCTTCATCCTGCTGTACTCTAGTACCAACATATCATAGAATCATAGAATGGCCAGGGTTGAAAAGGACCTAAAAGATCATCTCGTTTCAACCCCTCTGCTCTGGGCAGGGTTGCCAAGCACTAAAGCAGGCTGCCCAGAGCTGCATCCAGCCTGATGGATGTCCTGTGTGACCCTGAGGCTTTGCATAAATGAGGAACCAGACCCTTTGTGTATTTAAACAAAATAAATGAAGCCACAACAACTTCTTTGTCTGAGACCCACTCTCAGCTGATCAGGAAGTAATGGGAATAGCAAACCCCTTTCTGGCTGCAGCAGCTTGGGGCAGGCTGTCCTGGCATGGAGGGGCTGCAGGCCTCTGAGGATCTGCTGCAGAGGAGAGCAGGGGGCAGAACAGGGGACACTGACCTCTGTATGCTTCTGCCATGGATGTTCCCATCTGTGGAGCTGAGCCCTCTGTGCCCCAGGAGCTGCTGTGCCCTTCAGAGGGGCTGGGGCTGTGGTGGCAGTGCCCAGAGCCCTGCAGCAGCCTGTGGTGGGCACTGCCATGGGGCCACAGCCACTGGGCTGAGATGAGGGCAGGGAGGTGGGCAGGGGGCAGGGAGGTGGAAGAGCCATGCTCAGGGCCTGTATCAGGGGAACAGCCACCCCTGTTGGGCTCTGTCCTGGCTCAGAGCCCTGCAGACCTGGAGCAGAACTGTCTGCAGAGCCCCCCATGGGACGTGTTGACTCAGGGCAGGGGCCATGGGCTGGAGGGGCTGCAAAGGCAGAAGGGCCATGGCGGGAAGGGATCCCAAGGGTGTCATTGAGATTGGAACGGGGAGAGCTCGACCCAGCCCTGAATGTGCACTGCCATGTCTGGTGCCGTGGAAGCACAGCTGTGACACCATGTGTGGGGCAGTGGGTCTGGGCTGTTGCAGGGACAGGGCGCTGAGGGGGCCATGAAGGAGCTGTCAGGGCAAGACAACAAGGAAAGGCTCCAAAACAGAAATTTATGGTGGAGATGGAGGTATGGTTTTACAAGGGCACAGCTCACCTGGAAGTCGTGTTATCAAGAAAATTCAAGGTCAAAGAGAAGAGCTTTTGCTGGAGCTAAGGCCCATATTTCTCAGCCAGCTCACCCAGGGCTCATCCTGAGCAAGGCAGCCATGAGCCCTGCCTGCCCTGCTGCCTGCCCCTTGCTGTGAGGTGGCTGTAGCAGAGGGGACCCATAAGCAGCCCCTTGAAGATGGGGCTCTGCCAGCCTCTCGCCCTCCCCCCAGTTAGTGAGGTCATTTCTGCTCAGGGGTCTCTCTGATGTGCGGGATGATGTCATAGTGCCGGCCGGGCCAGCCCTTCTCAGGGCCAATCAGGATGCTGCAGTGGCAGTGACCTCATTCCAGCCCCCTCCCCATGGCCTGCCTCTCTCCTTCCCCTCTCCCCTGTCTGGACCCCACGGACAAAAGTCAGTGTTATGCAGCAGCTTTGCAGTGGTGGCCTCCATGTTGGTTTTGCCAGGGAGGACATCTGCCCATGTGCCAAAAGGACCTACTACTACCAAGATGCATTTGGTGTTTCAAGCTGTCACTGGCTGAGGTCTTGCAAAGTCTTTCTGCAGTTGTGCCCAGGGACCTTCACACCATGGGTCCTGGGCTGGGGCTTTCAGCTGGACCTGTGTCGGTCATGGCACAAGAAAGACGCCTCTTACAGCTGCACTCTGCATCCTTCTTCATAGATGGGCACCACTCGGTGTCCTTCGCTCTGCTCACAGTGTTTGTCTTAGCTCATGGATGAACCAGACTAGATCTGCTTGAGTCTTCTGAGGCCCAGTGCAATGCCTATTGCCTGCTGCATCTACAGTACAATAACTATTATTTTTCCTTACTGTGTGGATTCACCTTATGGGTCTGTTCATATTAATGCCTTTTAATTTCCCTACTTGGAAGAGGACATATTCTCAGACCGGGGTATGCTGCTGAGCTCAGCCACAGCCACTCAAAGTCACCTGCACTTGAGTCTTTCTGCCTGAATTTGTCACATATAACCCAACACGGGTTTCTTGGGGGTCTCAGTGGCCATTTCAAGTGTATTTAACTCCAGGAATCCACTGGGACGTGTGCCAGGATGCATGATGCCAGCCCACAGGTAACCTTGCACAGTCTATGATCTTATCCAGGCCATAGTCTCAAGTTCCCAAACTGCAGTGCCGGACTTCCAATGACTGTGACTTATGTTAGACATTGACCCATAGAACCATGGAGCCATGTAGACTGGAAAATACCTCTCAGATCATCAAGTCCAGCCGTTTACTTAACACTGCCATGTCTATCCCTAAACCTTGTCCCTAAGCACCATATCTACATGTCTTCTGAGTTCCTCCAGGGATGACCACTCCACCACATCCCTGGGCAGCCTGTTCCAATGCCTCACAACCCTTTCAGGGAAGACATTTTCCCCAATATCCAGCCTAAACCTCCCCTGGAGCAATTTGAGGCCATTTCTTCTAGTCCTGTCGCTGGCCCCAGTACTGAGCCCTGGGGGACACCACTTGTGACATGCTACCAATTGGATTTAACTCTGGGAAATGGAGTCTAAAGCTTTACTAAACTTTACTAGGCAGACAACATCCACAGCCTCTCCCTCATCCACTAAGTGCATCACCTTTTCATAGGAAAACAGGTTTGTCAAGCAGGACCTGCCTTCCATAAATCCATGCTGACTGATCAGCTGGTTGTCCTGTATGTACTGAAAGATGGCACTCAGGATAATCTGCACCGTAACCTTCCCTGGCACCAAAGTCAGACTGACAGGCCTGTAGTTCCCTGGGTCCTCCTTCTGGACTTTCCTGTAGATGGGCGTCACATTTGCTAACTGAGAGTTGACAGGGACCTCCCCTGGCAGCCAGGAGTGCTGATAAATGTTGAAAAGCGGCTTGGTAAGTACTTCTGGCAGCTCCTTCAATACCCTTGTGTTGATCCCATCTGGCCCCATAGATTTCTGTATGCCTAAGCGGAGTAGCAGGTCACTAACCATTTCCTCTTGGATTAGGAGGGCTTCATTCTGCTTTCAGTCCCTACCTACCAGCTCTGGGGGTTGGATACCCAGAAAAAAAACTCAGCTTTCTACTAAAGACTGAGGCAAAGAAGGCTTTAAGTACCTTTGCCTTTTCCTCAGCTCTTGTCACTGTTTCCCCCCCCCCATACAATTAAGGATGGAGATTCTCCTTAGTCCTCCTTTTTTTGCTAAGGCATTTATAAAAACATTTTTTATTCTCCTGTACAGCAGTAGCCAGACTGATTTCGAGCTGGGCTTTGACCCTTCTAATTTTCTCCCTGCACAGCCTCACAACATCTTTGTAGTCCTCCTGAGTGTTCTGCTCCTTCTTCCAAAGGTCATAAACTCTCTTTTTCTTATTGAGCTCCAGCCAAAGCTCTCTGTTCAGCCAGGCCAATCTTCTCCAATGGCTCTTATTTTGGCACATAAGGATGACCTTCTCCTGTGCTATTAGGATTTCCTTCTTGAAGAGTGTCCAGCCTTCCTGGACCCCTTCCCGACTGCATCCTAAGAGACTCTGCCAACCAGTCTCCTTAACAGGCCAATATCTACCCTCCAGAAATCCAAGGCACCAATTCTGCTAACCCCACTCCATACCTCTCCAAGAATCAAAACCTCTATTAATTCATGATCGTTATGCACAAGATGGCCTCCAACCTTCACATCCCCCCCAAGCCCTTCCCTGTTCACAATCAAAAGGTCCAGCTGGGCACCTTCCCTGGTTTCCTCACTGACCAGCTTTGTCGTGAAGTTACTTATCTTCCACACACTCCAAAGACCTCCTAGACTGTTTCCTCTCTGCTGTGCTATTTTTTTTCTCTTTACTCTCTGCTGTGCTATTTTTTTCTAGCAGACATCTTGGAAGTTGAAGACCCCAATCAGACTGTATTTTCAGTAACCAAGTCAGTATCAGCCAGTGTGTCAGTGGCTCTAGGACAAGGATGCTCTCCAGGTATTCCAGACTTTGATTCAATAACCTGAAGTGCTCCAGGACAGAAGTCACTGAGCACAAGCCAACATGTCAGAGCTCTTTTCTGTTTGTATAAAGCATTCCCATACTCCAAATTCACCTCTAGAAGAGTCAAAAACACTCCAGAAACTCACAATTGACATAATCAATGGCAGAATTACTACAGCCTGTTGCAGGGAGTCTTAGCAGTGCATTTACCTGATGACCAGCTCTGGAAAAGGCCTTGGGTGTCTTAGCTTTGACTGCCAATGGGTAGTGGAAAGCTAGAGAACCAAGGCTATGCAAATCTCTGGGCCGAAAGGGCACAGGCCACTCATAGAAGGAGCCCAGGTGACATGTGGCAGCGTTAGCTTCTGCCAAGAGGCAAAACCCCTCTCTCAACAGAAAAGATGAGGAACAAAGCCTTCATCCCATTTCACTGATCTCACAGTAACGCCCAAGCACAAAGCTGCCAGGCTGTTACCATCACTGTGGCAGTGTGCCGCTCTGTCCAGCAACAAGTAGCATTTGAGGAGAATCCAGCCCTATAGCTTATTCTGCAACTAAATGGCCACTTTTCTGACCCTGTCAGGCTTCTCATGCATTTGACACCACAAAGAAATGGTGGTGTCTCCTTCCTACGGAGGAATAACCCCAAGCACCAGTTCAGTTGGAGGAGAGGGGAAGGATCACCACCCTTGGCCTGCTGGCAACACTCATCTGAATGCACCCTAGGATCCCGTTGGTCCTCTTGGCCATGAGGGCACATTGCCGGCTCACGGTCAGCCTGCTGTCCACCAGGACTTCCAGGTCCCTCTCTGCAGAGCTGTGCTCCTGCAGGTCAGTCCCCAGATTCCTCTCTCCAGCCTGCCAAAGTCACTCAATATGAGCCACTCCTCCCAGCTTTGTGTCATCAGTAAAGCTTGTGAGAGTGCACTCCCTTACATCATACAGTTCACTGATGAATAATTTGAACAACAAAGAGTAATTTTGGCATGTTCTGTAGGCCTGCACACCCTGGTAGCACAATTCCTGCTGCAGGACTCAGTGACCGCAGCTTTCAGAGAGGGCCAGTCAGTGTTTCCTTTGCTTCCAGGCATGTTCCCCAGGAGTCCCTGCTGCCTTCCAGCAGCTGTGAGCTCCAGGGAAACCAAGGGCCATGTGGAGGGAGCCTCTTGGGGAACAGAGCAAGGGAGGCCTTGGGCTGGGCCTCTGCTGCTGAGCTGGGCCAGGCTCCTGGGCCTAAAGGGAGCTCCTGGCAAGCGGGCAGCATTGCAGAGACACAGCTCTGCCCAGGAGCAGCTCCTCGGCACAGCGCAGCAGGGCTGGGGGCACTGCCTGCACAGACAGTGCTTAAAGGCAGGCAGAAGTGGTAGGATGCACAGAGCTCACTTGGGGACACCACTTGCCAGCCCTGACCCTGGTAAGTCTCTGGCTGGAGGGCAATGCAGCTGCAGATCCTGGAGGAAGGGGAAGCCCGGGGTGCAGGCAGGGGTGGCCAGGGCTGTGGTGCAGAGCAGGGTCCCTGCTGTGCCCCAGGGGCTGTGTGCCGGGGCAGGGCCTCTGCCGCCTGCCAGGCTCAGCACTCAGCCTGCCCGGGGAGCTGCCCAGGGCACTGCGGGGAAAAGCTGTGAGTGGAAGGAGCCCCCCTGGCAGGGCAGGGTCTTGCTGCTGGCAGGAGGCTGCTTGCCTGGGGCCGCCTGTTCACAGCTCCACATCAAACCAAGGGAATTTCAAAGGGAACTTCACTCTCACATTGCCTTAGTCCCTGCTTTCTTTTTTGTCCTCTTTTGGCTCACTGGGAATAGAAATACAAGCTGTTATTTCTAGGAAGATTCTAAGACTCCAACGCCATCAGAAGGAGGTTTAGAAAAATCCCTAGTCACTCCCTTTCCTGCCCCTCTGCCCATAGGAAGCTCCACCAGCACATGTGCAGTGTCAGCAGGGTCTGTGTGAGCTGGTCTCTAGGACATGCTGCTCCAGCCAGCTGCCCCTGGGCAGAGTCCTGCTGCCAGGAGGTGTCTGCAGGGCAGAACTGAGCACCCAGCGGGTGGGATGGGGGCTGTGACCTGCATGCAGAAGGCATGGGAACAGAGACCCAGCTGCAGGCAGGGACAGATCCAGGCTGCAGAGCCATTTGCAGAGGAGAGGGAGCTTCTTCCATAAGCTTAGTGGCAGGTGGGATTTGGGCACATCCCTGCTTTCCCTGCAGTGCAGATACCTTCCCTAGAGCAACCCCCTAGCCTCCTTTCTCATCCAGCATAGTCCTGTAGACATAATGTCTTGGGAACTTGGTCATGAATTGTGTTAGGATGGGGTGCCTATTTTAGAATTCGGACATCTTTGGAATAGATTTGTCAATGGAAATGTCATGGTAGCAGCTACCTCCAGGGTAATCACTTTCATGAGCCTCAATCCACTATTTCATGCACTGCTGTGCAGATCCAGGCTGCTGTAATGGAATCATAGTGTTTTTCTTTGAGGTTAGGTAGAGGTCCCTAGAGCATTGCTCTGGAAAAGGTCTGCATTCTGAGAGGAACCTCATAAAGTCCTTTTATGCACCTCAGCCTAAAGCCAGCACCAGCATTAATTTTGTTGTTTCTTGAAGGATTATTTTACCTGTTGGTGAGGGGTCTGGAGAACGAGTCTTATGAGGAGCAGCTGAGGGAGCTGGGATTCTTCAGTCTGGAAAAGCGAAGGCTCAGGAGTAACCTTATCGCACTCCACAGGTACCTTAAAGGAGGCTGTAGTGAGGTGGGGGCTGGTCTATTCTCCCACATGCCTGGTGACCGGACGAGGGGGAATGGGCTAAAGTTGTGCCAGGGAAGGTTTAGGTTGGCTATTAGGAAGAACTTCTTTACTGAAAGGGTTGTTAGGCATTAAAATAGGCTGCCCAGGGAAGTGGTTGCATCACCATCCCTGGAAGTCTTTAAAAGATGTTTAGGTGTAGTGCTTAGGGATATGGTTTAGTGAAGGACTTGTTAGTATTAGATCAGAGGTTGGACTAGGTGATCTTGGAGGTCTCTTCCAACCTACATGATTCTGTGCTGTGATTCTGTGATTCTGTGCTCCTCAGGATCTTCAAAGAGGGCGATGC
>JAACYQ010014886.1:0-10052 GCA_011075105.1 Heteronetta atricapilla
CTACTTTACAATCTTACTGATTGTGGAGTCAGTTTTTCGCGATTCATTTGGCGAGCCAGGCAGGAGACACTCTGCTCGGCTGTGGGATTGACTGCGGAGCGGACGCCCCTAGGTGCACCCTGAGTATTTTCCTCGGAGGGGACTCCACTCCCAGCCGCTCACCACGGGAGCAGACAAGGACCTCCTGAAGCTGCGGACAAACGGTATGTTTTACAGTACAGGAAGGGCCTGTAAGTCGTACGCGTGGCCGGGGCAGCTGGTAAATCGCACAGAGACGTCTGGCGTACAGCATAGTCCCCGTAAGGGAGGAGGGTACCCTACGGGCTGACCGATAGAGTTGTCAAGGGGGATTTGATGACCAATAAAGTGGCCGCTAGCGATCTTGGGAGTAGATCGATCAAATCTGAGGTTACCGCTGCATCCCATTTTGGGAGCCAGGACGGACCTGCTAATGACTGTGTAAGAAGCAGGAGAAGGGTAAGCGGGCCTCTCACAATTGTGACAAGGTCACCTGGGTAATGTTTGCAGCTGCTGGAGGGATACTAACTGGAGTGTTAATAATTGTATGTCTTATTTGTAAATGTCCAGGTATTTTGTGTTGAAAGTATTTGTGTAAGTGTATGTGTTTGAAACAAAGTGGAGTGAGTCACTCCACGAAGAACACAGTCAGAGACAATATTTGTTTGGTTGGTTATCGTTCTAAATTATATATTCTTGTGGTATGAATGAGATGTGCTCTCTATGTGATTGCATGATTGTGCTGTGAGTGAGACGCAGCATCGCTGCGAAGCGAGTGCGGAGTTCCGATCTGCGGTTCCGTATTCTCCGCTAGGGGAGCGGCCGGAGACGAACGAAGTGCATGACAGACTGAAAAGAAGTGCTGTTTTATCCAAGTGTTCATGGTGGTGCCCAAAATATGTGCCCGGCGGTATATCTTGTATATTTATTTTTGCTCTTAAATGTTTTGAGTGTGACAAGGAGGAAGGTGGGAGCATTATCTAAGTAACAGTTAAGAAGTTTTGGTGTATTTGCTGTGGTGTTCAGTCAGTTTCCCAAGTACTGGGGGGAGGGGGTTGACTGATTATCAAAGTGGCAGAAAGGAGAGAGTCACTTCTTTGGTGGTTTGGGCTTCAGCCCTGGAAATTTGGTAAGAAGGGGGAGAGCGAATTTATTTAAGCCTCAATACCTTTTAAACCCCCATATTGATGGATACACAGGAGTGAGTCCTTGTTTTGTATGGGCTTACTAGCAAAGTGCATGAGAAAATTTGGCATTCGGCTTGAAATTCGGTCCTTTTGAAATGTCAATTTTGTGGAAAAGGTGGTGTCCTTTGTCTAGAAGACAGAAGGCTGAGTGCTTCAGGTGTTTTCCCAAAGCCCTGTGGATCTGTGATTGGAATGAGACTCTCTAATAATCTGAAACAGTGAAGTTTGTATGTGGATAGAAGAATTTAATCCCAGAGAACTGGAACATTTGGGAAGAAGATTAGGAAAAGATAGTAAAAAACTGCAATAAAAAGGGTTGTGTGGAAATTGAAACAAGGGCCAGTATCTAATAAGGAACAGTAATAAATAAATAAGTAAATGGGAATGGGAAATCAAGGAAATGAGTAATATCCAAAACAAAGACGTTTTAAAGAAAGCCTCCTTCGCTGCATATTGGCACATTGGAAGGATGTTGTTAGAACTGGAGGCACAGAAAGCAAGAGAACTTTCATTAAGTATTGCAATCAGTGGTGGCCACTATATAATCTACATGGCCGCTTTATGGATCAATCGACTATAATGATGTCTTGTAATCAGTGTTTTTGAGAAGAGAAGGGAAATGGGATGAAATGTTGGATATTGATATGTTGTTTCAGCATCTTGGAGGGAAAAGGTATGGAATTAAGTTGGCCACTGACTGAGCCTTTGGTATTGGCATTAGAAAAGTATAGGCTGCAGAAAGATAAAGGAAGTGTTAATAGGTTGTTTAAAGTGTTAAAGGTGTGGCATGTAGTATTTGATACAGCTGTTTGAAGTTGAATGAGCAGGGAAAGAGGATGTAGGGATGTTAATAGTTCTGCCTCAACCCGAGGCTGAGATCTAAAAATCATGGGTGTGAGCTCTCTGGGGCAGAGGGACCATGATGGGTCCAAGAGAGTTGTCACGTAAACAGAAAAGCAGATAACTCTTAAAACAACCTGAGTTCACGTGTGAGCTCAGATTGCCAATGGGACTGCTCAGGGAACTTTCAGCGATTTCATTCCCCTGACCGACCCCCCCCAACTGAGACCCTAATCACTCCGGAAATTATGAACGGCTATACCAAAATCTGGTTAAATTGGGAATTTTAAATTGGGAATTTAGTATTTGTTCCAACAAGGTCCAAAAGAAACCCCTATGGAATTTTTGGACCAACTTTTGAAATGCAATGAAGAAAAAATAAATAAATTTAACAATTTGGACATGGCTTCAGAAAACAGAGGCAATTGGCTAGCCTCTTTCTAGGGCAATTGGCCCCCTGATATCAGAAAGAAATTGTCTTAGGCTGCAGGATAAACTTACAACAGTCAAGAATAAAGGGGACCTGGGGCACCTACCCTAGCAGGTCCACTGGTTGAAATAAAGCTAGGGAACGAAGAGAGAGGCTTGAATTTTTGTTGGTTAAGGGAGCTTCTTTCTCTGTGTTAATTAGTCTGTAAATGTAATAGGAGCAACTGGCTAACAGGAAAAATGTTTTTTTTGCAATGCATGAAATTTAAATTGGGAAAAATGATTGGAATTATGAAATGAGGAAAACAGTCAAGTTGGTTCATGGTACTAGATTTAAAGGAAGCCTTTTCCTGCCTGCCCATGGCAACTGAAAACCAGAAACTTCTTGCCTTTGAATGGGAATATCCTAATAGGGGATGTAAAACTCAGATGACTTGGACAGTGTTACCACAAGGGTTCAAGAATAGCCCCACCATATTCAGGAAACAACTAGCCTGTGATCTTGAAGTTTGAAAGACACCTTTGGGAAAAGGGGGCACTGTTGCAATATGCAAATGATAGCCACTGAAGAAGAAAAGGAATGTGTGTCATGGACTATTAGTTTACTAATTTTTGGCACTAATACTGTGAACCCAGCCTCTTTTCTCAGTAACAGAGTTTCCAGATCACCCACTCATGATTGCATCAAGACCATGGACACGGTATACTCCAGCTGACCAGACGTATAGGAAACACCTTTAGAAGATGTGGAGGATTGGTATATAAATGGCAGCAGCTTTGTCCGGCAGGGATTTTGCCTCACAGGATATGCAGTAACAAACATCAGCCCAAAAGGTGGAAATCATTGCCTTGATAAGAGCTCTTGAGCTGGCAAACATTTGGATGGATTTGAAATATGCCTTTGGTGTGGTGCATGCACACAGGGCAATTTGGAAAGAGAGAGGACTTTTATCTTCCTCAATTAAACATGCAGAAGAGGCTGATAGCAGTTATTAGGGAAGAAGGAAAAAGGAGGCCCAGACAGGAACAGCCCCGGCTAGGCAAGATTCAGTGTGCCCTATGTAAGAAATCTGGGCTTTGGAAAAACGAATGCCTGGAACAGAAAAGAAATGGAAAAGGAAACCGGGGAAGGAGAGAAAAGAGGTGGAACTTCTGTTGGATGTGGGGGCAACTTATTCAATTTTATATAAAGCATTAGTATCAGTGGGGAATGACTATGTTGTAGTGAAGTGGGCAACTGGCCAATCTGAAACAGCATATTTCTGTAAACCATTGAAATATAAATATGGGAAACAGTGGGGCATTCACATGTTCCTATACATGCCCAATTCCCTGGAGTCACTCCTAGGGAGAGATTTATTGGAAAGATTACATGCAACCATTTCATTTAAAAATGGGGAGATTATTCTGGAGGTAAATGATCAAAGACAATGTGGAAATGTTGAGTTTGATCTTGACAGCTTTTGAGACCAAAGAGGAAATTAGTGAGGAAATCCTAAGTCAAGTGTTTTCTGGAGTATGATCTTCTAGTGTACCAGGGAGGGTGAAAAATGCACTTCCAATATAAATTAAACTTATGCACTTCCAATATAAATTAAACTTAAGGAATGAAAACAGCCAGTTAGAATTAAACAGTACCCCTTGAAAAAGGAAGACAGAGAAGGAATTAGCCTGATAATCGATTAACATGCTTAAAACCAGAGCTAACTTGTTTTACCAAGTTAGACCTGAAGGATGCCTTCTTTTGCCTCCCTCTCCATGAAGCCAGCCAGAAAATCTTTGTATTTGATTGGAAAAGCCCTAAGAGTGGGCACAAAACACAGCTCACATGGATAAGGGTGCCTCAGGAATTTAAGAACTTACCCACCTTGTTTGGAGAACCACTTACAAAGGACTTGGTGACCTGGAAAGCCCCACCAGGAGAAGGAAGGCTGTTGCAGTATGTAGATGAAGTATGAAGATAATAGCCACCCAGACAGAAGTGGCATGTGTGGCCTGAACGGGGATTGCCCTGGGAATACTAGCACAGGACCTGGGCCCATATTGAAGGGCAGTTGCTTATTTTTCTAAGCAGCTGGATGCTGCCACCAAGGGATGGTCAGGATGCCTCAGAGCTGTTGCAGCAATGGTGCTAAATATCCAGGAAGCACACAAGTTCACCTTGGGCCAGAAAATAACTGTGCTAGTGTCTCACACAGTGTCCACAGTGCTGGAAGTGAAAGGCGGTCACTGGCTTTCCCACAAAGGTTCCTAAAATCAGCAGAAACCATAGGGGAGCCAGTACACCATGACTGCCTGGAGACCATTGAAGCTACCTACTCCAGCTGTCCAGATCTGAAGGACACTCCTTTTGATGACGTGGAAATATGGGAGCAGCTACGCCATCAGCAGAAAACGACATGCTGGGTATGCAGCTACCTCTTGCAAAGACGTGATAGAATCTGGACCTTTTGCCAACAGATACCTCTGCACAAAAGGCTGAGTGAGATAATTGTTCTGACTTGTGCCTTGGAAAAAGCAAAAGGAAGGAAAATAAACATCTGTACGGACTCAAGATACACATTTTGGGTTGTCCATATGGAAAGAAAGAGGACTGTTGAACTTCTGAGAAAAAAAAAAAATCAAACATGCAAAAGAAATAATGAGATGTACTTTAAGGCACACCAGAAGTTGAGCTCAGAATTGGAGGAAAGAAATGATCTGGCAGACAGAGAGGCAAAAGAAGCAGCAGAAAATGAGGTAGCAACTGAGGGAGCCCTGATTCTAGATGGGCAGATTCCCCTTGAAGGTAAGCCTGTATATAACAAAAAGGATAGAAAATTAATTGAAAGACAAATGGAAAAATATAACCAAGAGGGATGGGCTATTACCAAAGAGGGGAAGGGGAAGCTAGTCATCCCCTCCAATTTATTGTGGTCACCGGTAAAGAAAAAACACCGGAAGACACATTGAGCAATAGACGCTTTGTATAACTATCTAATTTGAAAAATTGTTGCCAAGAACTTATATGCTACTATCACTCAAATAACTTAACAATGTGATATTTGTCTCCAGACTAACCCCCAAAATACCCCCAAATCAAAACTGGGTCAAATTGGAAAAGGCCATGGGCCTGGGCAACAATGGCAAATTGACTTTTCTGAACTTCCAAGAAAAGGGGGGTGTCGATATTTACTGGTGTTAACAGATACCTTTTCAGGATGGCCAGAGGTTTTCCCTAGTAGGACTGCCAAAGCCCGCGAGGTAACTAAGTCTCTTGTAAAGAAAACTTCGAAACCACAGTGGGAAGGACTACACCAGGTACGCGTTACTACCTTTACTGCAATTAGGATCAAGGAACAGTGCCTGGATTCACCATTCTCAAGTGAAGAAAGCTCCAGAAGCCCTCTGGAAAGTAATGCCAGGTGACGGTGAACTGAAACTAAAGCTTAGTCAAGCAAAATGAAGACATTACAGTCGGGAGTATTTAGTAACATAATTAGCAGAAATTTAGTTAACAGAATCATTTTATTTTTGTGGCTTACAGACGTAATTGTGATTCAAGAATTGGAAGGTGCCTTTATGACAATAGAGAATGGTGAGTGGCCTTGGTCCGAAGCCTTAACAATAGAGGATAAGAGCATTAATGGAAAGTTAGTGTGGTTATCTGGTGAACAAATGATGACCATTGACATACATTATCAAAATGGGAAAAATTAGGGGAAGAGTGGACACACCAAAGAACCATAGGGGACAAAATTAAAATAGGGTGCCAAATGATTAATGGAATGACCCACGAGAAAGTAACGGGGATTTTAGTAAAACCTGTTTCCAATAGGGGCCAATAAGAAGGTTGCATCTGCCAAGGTAAATTAGATTGTTGGTATAATTTTACATTAACACACTGTAGTAATTAGCTGTTTTTGGCTAGACAATATGGTCACAAAAGCAAGCACACCTCAGGGGCAGGACACAAAGAGACTTAATCGGAATGCTAGGAACAGGATTAGGAGTTCTAAATCAAATCGATTAAGAAATATTAATGAATAAGCTGGCCACAACAACAAGTGATTGGACAAAACTAAAACAGCCCCTACAATCATCTTTATTGGCATTGGAACCAGCCAATGGCAAGTTTCATTACTGAGATGGGAAAAGGCTGAAGACCAAGACCACAAACTAATACTAGATGCACCTAGTATGATTCAAGATAATGTATATATTTGTCAAGGCTGTGTGTGTTTAAGAACTGCTTGTGCTTTTGTAGAAGTAGATAAGGAGAATATAACTCGCCCTAGCAAGAATCATTCTAACTCTTGTATTTGTAACTCTGTTAGAATCATCGGGTGTGATTTTCTATATTTGGCACCAGTGGTATCCCACCAGTTGATCAGGTCTAACACCACAATATACCTACACCTATCGGGATGCCCTCTTTGGATGGTCGCCAACTGCAACCGGCATTTTGAACACATTATGTCACCCAATTATTGTTTTATTGATATTAGTTGGTGTAAGTTTAATATTGTCTTTCTTAATGTTGCTTGGAATTGGAAATTGTTACAACAAAATGGCAATATTAGCTTCCTTGCCAAAAGTACATGGCAAGGCATTGAGGGATACGTACCATAGAGATTGGGAAGAAAAAATTTATATTAAGTAAAAGAATTTACTAAGATTTTCTAGAAAAGGGGGGACTGAAACATGGGATTAGAAATTAGAGAGTGACTGATTATAAATAAATATATAGACAACACTCATTGCTTAATATGTGCTACATTTGTGATGTACTGGGCCTATGCTGCGCTTAGGCCTCCAGATGAGCCCCTGGGGCTCCAAGAACCAGATAAATCTAACCCTATTGTTCGGATGATGAGCAAAGGCTCAGAGATAAGGAAGACTGTTTATAAAGGATAAGGTAAACAAGCAAGGCGTCGAGATAACAGGAGCCTCTTGGATCCCGAGAACTGGACCAAACCAACTTTATGGCCCAGATTGTGACCAAGTGCTCAGGGAGCATGCGCAAGGAGATGAGGTTAAAAGTTCAACTCTGAGGAAGACGTCTTACTTCATCCTGACGACCACCCGACGACCACCCGGACGACCACCAGAGAGTACTACGCAAGCGCAGAAGGACTGATAAGATAATTAGCATACGAAGCGGGGCTAGGTGGAGCTAGGAAATGAATATGCATAGGTGTGTTGCGAAACTTAATGCATATGTAATATTTTAGGGGATAAAAGAGAATGCAAGCGAGCGAATTGTTGCGCACAACTTTGGTGGGACTGCCCCCCGTGCTGCCCAGCGCTGAATAAACATACCTACTTTACAATCTTACTGATTGTGTAGTCAGTTTTTCGCAACTCACTTAGAACAATTAGGTGAAGATCACAGTGTCAAGTCAAGTCAGATAAGTGAAGAAACATTACTACTTCAAACAGTAAAAAAGTCAAAAGAAATTTGAAATTTAACAGGCCGGCAACTGAAGGCCATGTCTTGTCTGTGAAGCATCGGATAGGTTGTGAACCTGGATCACCCAGTCAATGGGGAAACAGGGGAGGGTCCCGGTCATCGAGAAATAAAGTATATAAACCATACGGTATGACTAATAGGCACGCTCCTGCTTGTGGGACGCCTGCCATTGCAATTGCAAATAAATTACTACTGCACTGAGATCCTCGCCTGAGCCTAAGTTATTGGCTACAGAGTGTTTCTCACAGTATGCCACAAATTATATTGCTAATGCATTTTTTCCCATTCATTTAGCAGCATCAGAGTGCAGGCCAGTTTGCTTTCACCTGAAGGGGCATCCAGTACACCTGGAATCGACTGTCCCACGTGGTGGAGTTGCTGGGAACTTGCCTGAGAAAAACTGTGGCGTAATGACCACAGGGACACCAGGGTTCTTTTAGGATCAGTAACTGCTACTTCTTTATCGATGACATAACTTCATCTCTCTCTTACTGATGGCATAACTTCATCCCTCTTATCAAGGGCATAACTTCATTATTATCTTATTGGGGACAGGCTCCCTTCTTTTACCATTCGCCCCACAGCAGTACTGTTCCACTAACTATTCACTGGTTAACAACTTTTCCCAGCAACCACAAACACCCAGCAACTTCCCATGCCTTAACAGCTGGAGGACAAGCAACCCTAGACAACACAGCTTGTCCTGAATCACCCTTCTTTGTTCCCTCTGAACTCTTTACATTCCTCATGACCTCAACGTTAAGAGTCCGATGTTATCACCAACCATGGGGCTTGTTGATCCCCATGGCCACACTCCCACAAAAAAAACCAACCACACAAGCACAGCGGTGTGATGGAATCAGAACGGGCTTCACCATGCGACTATCCAACATCACACAGCATCTCTTGTATGCTGAAAGACTGCTGTAACAGGTGGAGCCCGAAGTCAGTCACAGACTAAACAAACTCAGTGGACATTTTATATAAATATATAAAAAGTGGTGATTAATTAGAATGTACTGGAAAGTGTAGGACCTGAGCATGACATAAACAGTATGGAATAAGGGGTGGATATTATCCTGGTTTCAGCTAGAATAGTGTGAAAAAAAGTTGAATTTTTGCAGTAGAATGTGTATTTGCAGTGGAAAATTCCACTAACCTCTAACCTTGCATATTCAAAACTGATTGTGAAGGCATGACAGTGGCATAGCTGTGGGGATGTGAGAAACTAACTTCTCACAGGAGATACCACTGCAGCCCCCTGCTACCAGAACCTTGCCATGTGAACCCAATATACTGAGGCAGCTAGGTTGTTACTGGCCTATAAAGTATCAGGGCTTAAATTAACTAATGAAACGCTAAATGTGATGGGGGTAGAAGGGACTGGGATAGTAGTGCCACTTTTTGGGAACACCAAGCTGAGACTAGGGATAGAATGATCACTGAGCAATTATTCTAAGTACCCAGGGCAGGGACTAACTTGTTGGAAATATGTATGGGTAGGAATATATATACTCTGGCTGAACAAGTATGCAGGAGTTGTGTAGTATGTCAAAAGGTAAATAGGAAAATTATCCGCAGTCAGCCCAAAGGGGGACGAGAAACAGGAATTAATGCTTCCAAAATGTATGGGTAGATTTTACAGAACTCCTTAGAGTAGGTAGATTTAAATACTTATTAGTCTTGGCCGATCACTTGTCAGGGTGGGTAGAAGCTTTCCCTTCAGTATCTGCTACTGCGATCATAGTAACTAAAGTAATTCTAGAACAAATAACTCCCAGGTATGGAATTGTTGAAAATATTGACTCTGATCAAGGAAATCACTTTATGTCAGAAATATTGCAAGGGCTAATGTGGACTCTAGGAATTAAGTGGGAATTTCACACTCCTTGGCATCCTTCCTCTTCTGAAAGGGTGGAGCGGATCACAGAATCACAGAATCACAGAATTTCTAGGTTGGAAGAGACCTCAAGATCATCGAGTCCAACCTCTGACCTAACACTAACAGTCCCCACTAAACCATATCACTAAGCTCTACATCTAAACGTCTTTTAAAGACCTCCAGGGCTTGGTGACTCCACCACTTCCCTGGGCAGCCCGTTCCAATGTCTAACAACCCTTTCGGT
>JAACYQ010014923.1:0-10404 GCA_011075105.1 Heteronetta atricapilla
AGAGGAGGTTTATTGTAGCAGGCACTTTGTCTGCCTGCTGGTCCCCTCCTATTACCTGCTCGCAAAGTGGTAGGGGGTGATGTGTTTCTTGTGGAGCCTCTGCTGGCTGCCTAAGCCTCAGGGCTGGTATTTGGGGTGTCTCACCCCCGTGCCTTTCTTTCAGGCCTGGCAGGGAGTTGCTCCACCAGTCTATTTCCTGCTCACACTCCCTGATAGCCCTTAACCTCTCCACCTCCTCCTTGAGCTCTGCTACCAGGCTGACCAGGTCATCCACATGCTCACACCTCAAACACACGGTCTCTGCCACCCTCAGATGGCAGCAACAGGCATCCCTTCCCTCCAGTGTGTCGACCAGACCACACAGCTTGGTGTCATCGGCAAATGTGCTGATGCTGCAGTCAGTGGGAACTTCACCAGACTGCCATGACTTCTCAAATATGACAGATAGTGGCTTAGCAACTTCATCCACCAGTTCCCTCAGGACCCTCGGATGCATCTCATCAGGTCCCATGGCCTTGTGCATCTTCAGGTTCCTTAGATGGTCTTGAACCTGATCTTTTCCAGTAGTGGGAGGTTCTTCATTCTCCCAGTCCCTGCCTTTGCCTTCTGGGGCTTGGGCGGTCTGACTAGAGCTCTTGCCAGTGAAGACTGAGGCAAAAAATGTCATTGAGTACCTCAGCCTTCTCCATATTCCAAATAACCAGGTCTCCCGTTTCCTTCCATAGAGGGCCCACAATTTCCAGAGTCTTCCCTTTATCACTCTTGTATGTATAGAAACCTTTCTTGTTGCCCTTGATGTCCCTGGCCAATTTTAATTATTAGGGCTTGTGCTTTACTAATCTGATGCCAGGCTGCTCGGATGATTTCTCTGTATTCCTCAGAGGCTACCTTTCCTTGCTTCCACACTCTGCAGGCCTCAGTTTTCTGCTTGAGTTTGGCCAGGAGCTCCTTGTTCAGCCATGCATTTTTGCTTGACTTCATCTTTGTTGGGATACATCCTTCCTGAGCTTAGAGGAGGTGATCCTTGAATATTAACCAACTTTCTTGGTCCCCTCTTCCCTCCAGGGCTTTGCCCCATGGGACTCTACCAAGCAGATCCCTGAAGAGGCTAAAATCTGTTCTCCCAAAGTCTGGGGTAGCGAGCTTGCTGTGCTCCCTCCTTGCTGTCTTCAGCATCCTAAATTGCACCATTTTGTGGTCACTGTAGCCAAGGCTGTCCTTGAGCTTCACATTCCCCACCTTGTTGGTGAGAATGAGGTCCAGCATAGCGCCTCTCCTTGTTGGCCCCTCTATCACTTGGAGAAGGAAGTTTTCATCACTGTATTCCAGAAACCTCCTGGATTGCTTATGTCCTGCTGGGTTGTTCCTCCAACAGATATATGGGTGGTTGGAGTCCCCCATGAGGACCAGGGCTTGTGAATGTGAGGCTGCTTCTGTCTATAGAGGGCCTCATCTGCTTGGTCTTTCTGATCAGGTGGCCTGTAGCAGACCCCCACTATAATGTCACCTGTCCCTGCCCTCCCTGTAATCCTGACCCATAAGCTGTCAGCTCCTCATCCATTCCCAGGCAGAGCTCCATGCACGCACTCCAGCTGCTCATTGACATAGAGGGTGATGCCCCCTCCTCATCTCTTGTGCCTGTCCTTCCTAAAGAGCCTGTGTTCCTCCATTCCAACAGTGCAGTCATGGGAGCCATCCCACAGCATCTCTGTAATGCCAATGAGGTTATAGCTCTGCAGTCATGTGTACATCTCTAACTCCTCTTGTTTATTCCTCATGCTAAATATGTTAGTGTAGAGGTATTTAAATTAAGGCCCTGATGAAGCTGACTTACTGGCTGGAATGTCTGGAATTCCTTTGTACTGCTCTTCAGGTGTTCTCCTGCTGACCTGTGATTCTACTCCAGGCTCTGGGCATCTATTGTTGACACTGGCATCAAACTGGGAAGAGTGGGATGGATTGAGGTTCCTCTCCCCCGGCAACTCCTGTTTAAAACCATCTTCACCAGCTTGGCAATGGAAGCTGTTTAGACAGTATTTGGCAATGAATGAATTAGGAGTCAGAGTAAGTAATCTCTCTGAAGAAATGATGGTCAGATGAATAGAAGCTTGGTCACTCTCTGAATATATCAAAGGTGAATGTTATATTTTAAAATGTCACAATCTGTCATATTGGCATCACTCAGCAGTGGTATGACTTCATTCAGGCCACGACAGTCCGCTCTTAGTCTCCACTTGCCATTAGACTTTTGCATTGGCCATATGATACTATTAAACAGTGAGCGAGTCTTGCTGATCACTGCTTGGCTCTCCAGGCGATGAATCAGCTTATGGATGGGAATCAGGGAGTCTCGGTTGGTGCGATATTGTCTGGGTGGAGGCATCAGCCACTGCTGGGGTAGATGGTGCAGACCAAGCAGCCAGAGCCACAGCCTTTGCCCTGAGGCAAGTGCCTACTTGAGGATCAGATAGGGTGAGTACCCTTGGCCTGTGCAGATCCAGTTCAGTGTTAAAGTGTATTTGGTGCCTCCTGCTTGGCCAGTGGAATGGCCCTTCCTCAAAGGGGCACCCTCCCTGCATGCCCTCTTGCGCAAGCTGCAACGCCACACCCTGGCTGATGTGCCACACCTTGTTTGCCTGTTCTATTTTCCATGTTTCCTAGGGGCTGCTTACGGGTGTGTGTTTGTGGCAGCTTTTACTGCTGGCCCCACCCATGCCTCCTCAGCCATGGACAACAATTAAGTCCTTTCCAGATCTAAAGGTGCAATATCCTTACAATGATCAATAACCAGTTAATCTAGTCACAATCATGTAGTTAAGAAACTTCAGTTTGAGATGTTTAGGCTGCTTGCATCAAGTAGTAACTCTGATGGAGAAGCCTGCCCTCTTACCACTTAGTGAGTAAAGCCTACTTATCACAGTTATAGACTCCTTCACTGAGAAAAACACAGGAGATGAAATGTAAACAGAAGGATGGCCATGCGAAGTCAAAATAATTCAGAACATTCTACTTGGCCCCTATAAATAAAATTAAAAAAACAGACATCCAATGATTGTTGTCAAAAGTGCCATGCCAAAGAGCTCTTTCCAGAAGACAAGTGGGGTAGAATGTCTCAAAAAATTTCTTCTCCAAGCTTCAAAAACAATCATCAAAACAGTCACTGAAACATTAGTAACAACTATGAATTGTAATGTCTCAAGATGGAAACAGCAGCAAGAACTGGAGGAGCAATATTAAATATAAACTTAATTAGAATAAAGCTAGGCAGTATCGGAATCAAAGAAGAGCTTATAGGCCACGTTTTCTCACCAACTTCTTTATCCACTTTAACTTTTTTTCCTCCAAGAAACATTTAGTTTCTTCATTTGAAAAAAGTTTGAAAGCCTTACTGATTCATAACTTCATTAACAAAGGGTTTTGGCTAACCTATGCATCCCCTGCTTTATTTTATTTGAGTTCTACACACGTAAATGACCCAAAACTGTGTCATAAAGAAAGAGCATGAGGGGACAAACTGCATTTTAGGATGCATTAAACACAGCACAGCCAGCCGGTCAAAAGAGGTCAATCTCCCACCATATTTAGTGTTGGTGCAGTCTCACCTTGAATACTGTGTGCAGTTCTGATCTCCACAATATAAAAAGGATATTAAGTTACTTGAAAGCATCCAGAGGAAGGCAACAAAGCTGGTAAAAGGGCTGGAAGGCATGTCCTATAAGGAGAGGCTGAAGTCACTTAGGTTGTCTAGTCTGAAGAAAAGAAGGCCAAGAGGCAACTTCGTTGCTCTCAACAACTTCCTGAGGAGGGAAAGTGGAGAGGGAGGGGCTGGTCTCTTCTCCCTGTTATCTGATGACAGGATGCACAGGAATAATACAAAGAGCACCAGTGGAGGTTTAGACTGGAAGTTAGGAAAAATTTCCTTACTGTGAGGGTGGTCAAATGCTGATACAGGCTTCCTAGAGAGTTGGTTGATGCTCCATGCCAGTCAGTGTTCAAGAGGCATTTAGATAACACCCTCGATAATATGCTTTAACTTTTGGGTAGCCCTGAAGAGGTCAGGCATCTAGACTAGATGATCTTTGAAGGTCCCTTCCAAGTGAACTATTCTATTCATCAACACACTGATAATCTCATATAAAACCATGGTCTGAAAGAACTCTGAGTTTGAAACATGCTACTAAGAAGCATCCCATATTACAAAAGCCATAGCAAACTTTTGTGAAAAGTCTCAGAAGAGATGTGTGTATATATTTTATATATACACCATAGAATCATATAACATCCTGAGTTGGAAGGGACCCACCAACAAGAACCATCGAGTCCAACTCCAGGCTCCACACAGGACCACACAAAAATCAAAACATATGTCTGAGAGTATCGTCCAAATACTTATTGAACTCCAGCAGCCTTGGGGCCACGGCCATTTCCAGGTTCAGAATCCGACACTTGCTCTTGTTAAACTTCATACAGCTGGTGATTGCCCAGCCCTCCAATTTGTCAAAATCTCTTTGCAAGGCCTCTCTGCCCTCAATGGAGTCAACAGCTCCTCCTAATCCACTGTGGTCTGCAAACTTACTTAGTATGCATTCAACTCCCATGTCCAGATCATTAAAAAAAAAAAAAAAGAAACATTAAAGGGAGCTGGCCCTACAATGGAGCTGTGTGGAACTCCACTAGTGACTGGTTGCCAACCTATTGTAACCTCATTTACTATAACCCTCTGAGTCCAACCTGCCAGCCACTGTATTATGTTTTTATCTAGCTGTATGTTGGACATTTTGTCCAGAAGGATACAGTGAGAAACCATATCGAAAGCTTAACTGATAGCCAGAAAGATTACATCAACTGGCTTCCCTTGGTCGACCAGATGGGCAATGTTGTCATAAAAGGAAATTAAGTTTGTTCACAGAATCACAGAATTTCTAGGTTGGAAGAGACCTCAAGATCATCGAGTCCAACCTCTGACCTAACACTAACAGTCCCCACTAAACCATATCCCTAAGCTCTACATCTAAATGTCTTTTAAAGACTTCCAGGGATGGTGACTCCACCACCTCCCTGGGCAGCCCGTTCCAATGTCTAACAACCCTTTCGGTAAAGAAGTTCTTCCTAACATCCAACCTAAAACTCCCCTGGCGCAACTTAAGCCCATTCCCCCTCGTCCTGTCACCAGGCACGTGGGAGAACAGACCAACCCCCACCTCGCTACAGCCTCCTTTAAGGTATCTGTAGAGAGCGATAAGGTCACCCCTGAGCCTCCTTTTCTCCAGGCTGAACAATCCCAGCTCCCTCAGCCACTCCTCGTAGGACTTGTTCTCCAGGCCCCTCACCAGCTTCGTCGCCCTTCTCTGGACTCGAACTCCTGTTAAACAGGACTTCCCCATTGTGAACCCGTGTTGGCTATGAACAATGACTGCATTGTCTTTCAAGTGTTTTCCAGTAACTCCCAGAATAATCTTCTCCATAATTTTACCAGGCACTGAAGTGCGACTGACAGGACTGCAATTACCAGGGTCTTCTTTCTTGCCCTTCTTGAAAATTGGAATGACGTTTGCCAGCTTCCAGTCAACTGGGGCCTCTCCAAATTTCCCAGACTATTGAAAAACAATTGAAAGAAATCTCACAATCACATCAGCCAGCTCTTTGAGTACCCTGGGATGAATCCCATCAGGCCCCATAGACTTATGTGCATCCAGGTTGAATAGTAATTACCCCACAAGTTTGGAATTGTCTGGGAGTCTATCATTCCTGCAGTCACGGTCCTCCAACTCAAGGTCACAGGGGTCCCAGAGCCCCCATCATCAGTGTTGAAGACAAAGAAGGCATTAAATATCTCTACTTTGTGTATGTCTCTATTTGTGAGGTGCCCATCCTCATCAAGTAATGGACCAATGTTTTCTCTGGTACTCCTTTTGCTGTTAATATACTTAATAAAGCCCTTTTTGTCGCCCTCCACAGTACTGGCCAGCTTTAACTCTAATTGAGCTTTGGCCTCACAAATTATCTCCCTGCAACGTTGAACAGCATCTCTGTAGTCCTCCAATGTCGTCTGACCTCACTTCCAGTGTCCATACACTTTCCTTTTCTGCCTAAGCTCTAGAAGAAATTGTTCCTCTCAGAAGTGAATCACTGATGACAATAACCATTCTTTTTTTTCTTGTCAGAGACTGTTATGATATAGGGGGGTAGGCTGACTTCCCCTCGGTGACCTCTCCAACCCATAATGACCTTCATCCACATCATAGGAATAGTCAGCATGGATTCACCAAGGGGAAGTCATATTTGACCAATCTGATATCCTTCTATGATGAGATGACTAGTTGGGTAGATGAGGGGAGAATGGTGGATGTGGTCTATCTTGACTTCAGCAAGGCTTTTGACACTGTCTCCTATAGCATCCTCATAGGCAAGATTAGGAAGTGCGGCCTAGATGAGCGGACAGTGAAGTGGATTGGCAACTGTCTAGAAGGCAGAGCTGAGGGTTTTGCTTAGGGGTGCAGAATCTAGTTGGAGGCCTGCAGCTAGCAGTGTCCAGGGGTCAGTATTGGGTCCAGTCTTATTCAACTTATTCAAAAACGACCTGGACAATGGAATGGGAGTTTGCTGACAACACAAAAGCTCAGAGGAGTAGCTGATACCCCAGAGGGCTGTGCTGCCATTCAGAGGGACCTCAACAGGCTGGAGGGTTGGGCCGAGAGGAACGTTATGAAGTTCAACAAGGGCAAGTGCAGGGTCCTGCACCTAGGGAGGAATAGACCAAGTACCACTACAGGCTGAGGGATGACCTGCTGGAGAGCACCACTACTGAAGCAAGTGCAGAGGAGGGTTACTAGGATGATTAGAGAACTGGAGCACCTGTCATGTGAGGACAGGCTGAGAGAACTGGGCCTGTTTAGCCTGAACAGGAGAAGACTGAGGGGAGACATCATCAATGTGTATAAATATCTGAGGAGAGGGTGTCTAGAGGGTGGAGCCGGTCTCTTTTCAGTTGTGCCCAGTGACAGGACGAGAGGCAACAGGCACAAACTGAAGCACAGGGAATTCCGTCTGAATATGAGGGGGCACTTCTTTACTGTGAGAGTGACAGAGCACTGGAACAGGTTGCCCAGAGAGGTTGTAGAGTCTCCTCTGGAGATATTCAAAACCCTCCTGGATGCCATCCTGTACAAGGTGTTTTCTAGGTGAACCTGCCTGGCAGGGGTTTGGACTAGATGATCTTCAGAGGTCCCTTCCAACCTTGACCATTCTGTGATCATCACTTGTCTGTCCATCAAGTTCAAGGGCCTCATACCTGTTATATAAGAGCACCTGGAAAAGTGAGGTAGACAGGGAAGGGATTTGTCTGCTTGGGGTGGCAGGCAAACATGTAGCATATACATGTAAAAACATATGTATACATTATTACATTGATACGCAGACATTTTCAATTACAGGACTGTACTGGGTCTGGCTGGGATGTTAACTTTCCCTGCAGCAGCCCATACATTGCTGTGCTCTGCATTTGTAGCTAGAACAGCAGTGGTATCACACTAGTGTTGTGTCTGCTGCTGAGAAGTGCTGGCACAGCATCAAGACTTGCTCTAACCCTCCTAGGGGGTGGGCGAAAAAGTGAGAAAGAAACATCACCAGGGCAGCTGACCTAAACCAACCAAAGGGATATTCCATACCATATGATGTCACACTCAGCAATAAGAGGTGGAAAAAGGAAGAAGGGAGGGGGGGATCTCATTGAGAAAACGTCTGTCTTCCTCCCGAACACCGGCTACGTGCGTTGAGGCCCTGCTTCAAGGACGTGGTCAAGCATCACCCATTTGTGGGAAGTAGAGAGTAATTTCTTTCCTCTGCACTTCCACATAGCCTTTACTTGTTTTGTTATTCCCTTTCCCTCTTCCCCTTTCCCTATTTTCCCTTTAGTTGAATTGTTTAATTAATAATAATAATATTTCCTTAATAATATTTTTCTCTTTAATTAAATTATCCTTATCTCAACCCGTGAGTTGTTCTTTCCTTTACTTCTTCCCCTCCTCATCTGAGGAGGGGGAGTGAGAGAGCAGTTGTGGTGTTCAGCTGCCTAGCACGGTAAAACCACCACAAGGACATGTCCTGTCAAGTTATAATAGAACATTTTCCCAAACTGACATACAATGATGAAAATATGCCACAAATCTAACCTTTCCAAACCAACATATGAGGACCTTCTTGAAAGCACAGGTATCTCAGCACAGCAGGAAGTTACTACTGCCATTTAAAAAGAATTTGAAACATCAGTTAACTGCACCTTTGTTTAGTCAATTTCTACTCATATTCAAGACAGCATCCACTATATTGCCCATCCTGCACATACAGTGCTATTTTTCAATACACAAAGCAGATGCTATTAAGTTATTTGAAGCAGAACTTTAAAATATAATTTCACATTAAAACTATTTTTGCTATAAACATTTTTGTATTTGAAATACTGAAGAACACCTATTTAAGTTTAGGGCATTATCAGAACTTATTCACTTTGCATATAATTTTTCAAAGGAAGCAACAGCATCTTGAAAAGATTAAACAGCTGCAAGAACAAAATGATTAAGATGAAAACTAACCACCTTTTAGATTAGGGCAGAAGCCTTCCTAAGCTTGACTGCATCTGTTAGGAAAGCCCAAAAGTCAAGTAAATTTGGCTTCAAGCTAAACTCTTAAAATAACCATATATGTGGTTCTTACCTATGTCAATTAATTATTTTGCTTTCTGTGAAGACCTTCAAGCAAATGCCTTAAAAGGGGATCAAAATGATGAACTCATAACCTTTACAGATGTTCAGAAGGACTTCTTTTATTTGAAAGCACTTAAATGTTAACTTAAAGAACAGGAGACAGTAGGTAATGTGATAAATTAGTGGGGGTTTGTTCATTGTTTTTGAGGAATTTGGAGAACCTGCTGGGAGGATTAAGCAAGCAGGTAGCAGGAGGGGGTGTTGGGTAAACATCTTTGAGTGAAGCCAGACTCTGTGAAATCTCTTATCACAAGCCCCCCACCTGAACATGAGCACAACGCGTGATCACCGGCAGAGGAACAACGACCCCCCCTCTCAACAATAGACTGCGCAGCCTCAGCCAGTTCGACAAGTCCCGACAAGTTGGAACTCACCTGCTATAAAACAGCAACCCTGGAAAGGGAAGTTGCGTGCTGTTGCGGAGCAGAGACTCCCCAGACGCCCAGCGCTGTTTTGCTTGTGTCTGCTTACTTGATTAATAAAATAATTTCAATAGACCAGAAAATTGTGTGGTCTAATTTATAACAGGTAAGAATTCGATTTTTCAAGATCTATACTTCCATTAGTCTTAATTTAAAATTTCCCCCTTAAACTTTGTTCCTTAAAACTCTATTTCATCTTTTCTACAATCAAGAGAGACTTAAAGAAGAAAAAAACAGAAACAACACAACAATCCAAAACACTAACATCAAATGCACTGCAAAGTAGCACGAGAAGCTACATACAGGAGATTACCCCCTTCTTGTCAATTTGAAAGACAAATAAGCAGTATTTTAGGCTCAGGCTTCCAGACAAGCAAGAAACCACGCCAGGACTTGAAAAAAACATTAGCTTTTTTTTGCCTTTTTTTTTTTTTTTGACACCAACAGATGTTCGGACCTGCGGCGGGAGAAGGCGACTCTACCCAGCCTTTCAAACGCCGCGCCACACGTCCATCCGTTGAGGCGGCGGAGGCTCGGCTCAGCGCGCCGCGGCCCACCCGTGCTGGTCTGCGGCCGCGCAGGCCACACTCCCCCCACCCGGCTCCCCAGCGCCCGCCCGGGCCCCACTCTGCCCTGCCTGTCCCGTGCAGGCCTCGGCCAAGGATACATATTGCACAGCTCTCTGTGTGGTAGTGTCCGGGGATTGGGACTCCCTGAGTAGCTGCAGGATCTGCTGGAGTCCCTGCTCGTCAGGCTTCCACTCATACTCCATCTTTGCTTGCTGGAAAACACCAGAAAACAGGAAGACGCGGTTAGCAACGCAGCAGACCCCAGGCCGTGGGGGAAGACGGGATCAAGCGAGCCCACTCTCCCGGCCCACTCTCGCCCCTTTGGTCCGCCAACCTCTCCACCGCCAGCCCAGAGCCCGGCCCCATGACCAGCCGGAACCAACCTGTTCCTGGTGCCGCCTACTGAGCGCCAGACCGAGCCGACAGAGACAGCGCGAATTTGCAATCTGGCCCTAACAGCTGCCTCGCGATCTCCTGGGTCCTAGTGCCAGGCACGCCTCCGACCGCCAGGGCCGCCTCGAACCCGCCAGCGTCTCTGTCAGCCTTTCCCGGGTGCGTCCCAAACCGTCAAAACAAAGTGCTTCTTCCTCAGCCCCCCGAATCGAAAACAAATAGAAAGCTCCAGCAGCCACAACACGCGAGGGAGGAAGC
>JAACYQ010014974.1:0-10361 GCA_011075105.1 Heteronetta atricapilla
TGATTAAAAACTGTTCCCCTGCCTTTCAAATACCTCACCCAGAGGGAAGTGTTGCTAGTATTTACCTACAAGGGCCCTATTTGTGCACTGAAGTACAGCAGTAAAAATAGAGATCCACAGTGCTTTGGCGTCATTCAGGACAAACATACAGTTAACCATAGAATCATAGAACCATAGAATGGCTCAGGTTGGAAGGGACCTCAAAGATCATCTAGTTCTAATCCCTCTGCCATAGGCAGGCATGCCACCTACTAGATCAGGTTGCTCAGGGCCTCATCCAATCTGGTCTTGAACACTTTCAGGGGTGGAGCATTCACAACCTCCCTGGGCAACCTGTTCCAGTGACTCAAAAACCTCTGAGAGAATTTCCTCCTAGCCTCTAATCTATATTTCCCCTCTTTTAATTTAAAACCATTCCCCCAGCATGACTGTACTGTAAAGATTGCTTAAGATGAATGGGAAAAAATAAGACAGCCAGACTTCTGGAAAATCAAAGGCAGGAAATTGTCAAAGAACTTTCTTAGTCCAACAACAGTATTTGGATATGTGTCCGTGTTAGCCTGTGCCTGAGGACATTTTCTGGAAACACAGAAAACCCTGGAGGCTTCTGGTACTGAGGAGTAATTTGAAGGATTTCCAGAAGATCACAAAGATTCATCCAAAGGACCAGACCTAACTTTCTTATCCTGGCTGTGGGTTGTTTCCCCTGGATCCTCCTTCCAAAACCAAATGACACCTCTCCTACCATTGGCTCCTTCCACTTTTGTGCTTCCAAGTAACCTGATTTTGTGCCAGGAGCAAAACAACTAAATCACCAATCTCCTGAGGTCCATGGTATCTCTCCTGAGAATGCTGCCTCTCTGATAAGGCCAGAGGGACAGATACTCCCTCACCAGGCTTTCTCTACTGGATCTACTTGCACAGTGCACCGTCTTCTGTACAGCCACCAGATGCTGACCAAAGAGTGCTCTTCTGCTGATAGATCCCCACTGCCCAAGAGCATTGGCAGCAGCAGACCTCTGTAATGCAGCAAAGGGCCAGGAGAGCATACTCCTTCTGTCTGTGGCACCACCTGTTTGTTGCACATGAAAACAAACATCAGTTTTTAAAACAATCAGGTGAGCACTTTGCTACACTTCCCCGTATGCATTATTCTGCTAAGCTATGCAATAAAGTCAGAAAAGCAAGGGGCAAATGGATGAATCTGTGGCTAATACTCAGCAGTGTATGTGGCTCCAAAAAGAGAGTGTGCCATGACAGTCTCTGCCAGACCTTGCTAGGTGAGGACTTTCCTACGCTTTCCTGTATGCACTATTGTGCTAAGCAATAAGATCAAAAAGGGAAGGGGCAAACAGCTGAATCTCTGGCTAAGAGCCAGCAGTGTATATGGCTCGAAAAAGGAATTGTGCTATGACAGCCTGTGCCACATCTTGCCTTGCATTGCTAATGCTCTCTCCACAGTGCTGGCAGCAGCCGAGGGTGCAAATATTCACAGAAACAATTTCAACTGCTGCTGCCAAGATTGCCTTGCATTTGCAGGAAAAAGTCCTCACTTGCACTGCCACACTTCTGCAACAACACTTCTGGGAGAAGAGAGTGCAGCTTGTTTTGCCAAGGAACAGAAGTCCATCTGGCTCTGAAGAGCAAAGCTGCTGAAGGCACTACCTCTAACTGCCAGCACTATTCTCTTTGCCACTGGCCACAGAGGAGCAACAATGCTTGGAAGGAAAGCATCCTCTGAGGGCTCACCACTCTCATTCTGCAGCAAACTGAGAACAGCAACTTGCTCCACAGATGGGGCAGTTCGCAGCGCTGGCTTTGCCTTAGAAAAAATCTTCCACAGGCTCGTCTTGAAACTCACGTGACGAAAAACACCCTGACGGTCTGGAGAGATCTGCAGATGACTTGGTCAGCCAGAAGCTCGGGCAGGTTACAGAGACACCTCTTGCAGCAGGCCACCAGCAGCCTCTGTCACCGCTCTCAGGCTTCCAAGAACCTCCTGCCAGTCTTAGCCTCCAGCAGGTAGAACCCCTGTGCCTCCTCCACCCAATTATACGTTCTCTTGTGACTGGCAGCGCAACTGGCTTATGTGTCTAGCTTATGCGGGGGCCATGGGAACAAGAAATCCCTCCCCATGCAACACACTGGGGGCCAACATTTTGTGGCGGGGAGGAAGCGCTCTTCTCACAGAGCTTCTCTGATTGGCTGCATGCTGTTCAAGCCACTTGCCCTGCGCACGCCCGCTGATTGGTGGCTCGCTGCCTTTCATCTGGGAAGTGCTAAATGTGAAAATATCTGCCTACGATATGTGCAGTGGGTGCCTGCCACCCACCACAAGGGAGAGGGGATGCCTGGATGCAAAGCATCCTCTAAGGCCTCAGCACTCTCACTCTGCAGCAAGCTGAAGACAGCAACATGCTCTGCAGACAGGGCAGTTGGCAGCCTTTGCTTTGCCTTGGAAGAGACATTCATCAGGCTCATCTTGAAACTCATGTTGCAGAAACTACCCCAACCACTTGGAGGGACCTGCAAATGATTTGGCTCAAGCAAGAACAGCGGGTGGTTTACTGAGACACCTCTTCCAGTGAGTGGACAGTGGCCTCTGTCACCACTCACAGGCTTCCAGGAATCCCCCAGCCACCCTTACCGTCCAGCAGGCAGAAATCGCATGTCTCCTCCCAGTTACGCCTTCTCTTGTGACTAGCAGCAAACACTGGCCTATGCGTTTAGCTTATGCAGTGGTCCATAGAAACAGGAAGTCCCTCCCATTGCAACACACTGGGGGCCGCCATTTTGTGACGGCCGCCATTTTGTAATGGCCGACATTTTGTGGCAGGAAGGGAGTGCTCATCTCATAGTGCTCCTCTGATTGGCTGCGTGCTGTTCAAGACATGTGCCCTTTGCACGCTTGCTGATTGGTGGCTCGCTGATTTGGGCTGGGAAGCGCTAAATGTGAAAATATCTATCTATGATATGTGCAGTGTGTGCATGTACAGATGTGTATGTTTATCTAGAAATAAAGGCAAATATGTGTAAATACACACAGTGGTTTTCTACACAGACACACTATTTTATATACATGTATAAATTTATTAACTTACCTGTGATCATATATGCTTATTTGCATTTCTAAAAACACAGAAACAATACTGCACATTTGAAGCATTGTTTTAAGCAATAAAGTCAAAAAAGCAAGGGACAAACAGCTGAATCTCTGGCTAAGAGCCAGCAGTATATATGGCTCCAAAAAAGAAGTGTGCCATGACAGCCTGTGCCACATCTTCCCTTGCAATGCTGATGTTCTTCTCCACAGTGCTGACAGCAGCTGAGGGTGCACATACTCACAGAAACAATTTCAACTGCTGCTGCCAAGATTGCCTTGCAGGAAAAAACTGTTCTCACTTTCACTGCCAAACTCCTGCAACACCATTTCTGGTAGAAGGGAATGCAGCTAATTTTGCCGAGGAACAGAAACGCAGCTGGCTCTGAAGAGCAAAGCTGCTGAAGGCACTACATCAAACTTCCTGAACTGTCCTCCTTGCCACTGGTCACAAAGGAGGAACACCGCTTGGAAGCAAGGAATCCTTTGAGAGATAAGCATTCTTATGCTGGAAGCCGTGGACAGCAACATGCTCCACAGATGGGGCAGTTCGCAGCATTGGCTTTGCCTTAGAAGAGACATTCCTCAGGCTCATCTTGAAACTGATGGAACATAAACTACCCTGAAGGTCTGAAGGGACCTGCAAAGGACTTGACTCAGCCAGAAGCTCAGGCAGTTTACAGAGAACCTCTTGCAGCAGGCCACCAGTGGCTTCTGTCACCACTCGCAGCCTTGCAAGAACTTTCTGCCAATCTTACCCTCCCACAGGCAGAACCCCCGTGTATCCTCCCTAACAATCCCTCCACGTGCAATATGCTCGGGGCTAACATTTTGTGGCGGGGAGGGAGAGCTCTTCTCACAGCGCCTCTCTGATTGACTGCATGCTGTTCAAGCCACGTGCCCTGCACTCACCCATTAATTGGTGGCTCTCTGCCTTTTCTCCAGGAAGAGCTAAATGGGAAAATATCTATCTACAATATGTGTAGAGTGTGCATGTATGAACACATGTCTATATATCTACAAATATATAATTGTGTATCTACAAATATATATTGTAGTATATATTGTATTGTATTATATTGTAGTATATATGTATTGTATATATGTATATGTATATATATATATATATCTACAAATATATATTTGTAGATATACAAATGCAGATGACACCAAGTTAGGTGCGTGTGTCAATCTGCTTGAGGGTAGGAAGGCTCTGCAGGAGGATCTGGATAGGCTGCACTGATGGGCCGAGGCCAACTGTATGAAGTTCAACAAGGCCAAGTGCCGGGTCCTGCTCCTAGGGCACAACAACCCCAAGCAGAGCTACAGGCTGGGAGATGAGTGGTTGGAAAGGTGCCTGTCAGAGAAGGACCTGGGAGTGATGGTTGATAGTCGGCTGAATATGAGCCAGCAGTGTGCTCAGGCAGCCAAGAAGGCCAACAGCATCCTGCCTTGTATAAGAAACAGTGTGGCCAGCAGGACTAGGGAGGTGATTGTCCCCCTGTACTCGGCTCTGGTGAGGCCGCATCTCGAGTACTGTGTTCAGTTTTGGGCCCCTCACTACAAGAAGGACATGGAGGTGCTTGAGCGAGTCCAGAGAAGGGCGATGAAGCTGGTGAAGGTCTGGACTACAAGTCTTACGAGGAGCGGCTGAGGGAGCTGGGACTATTTAGCCTGGAGAAGAGGAGGCTCAGGGGTTACCTTATCGCACTCTACAGGTATCTTAAAGGAGGCTGTAGTGAGGTGGGGGTTGGTCTATTTTCCCATGTGCCTGGTGACAGGACGAGGGGGAATGGGCTAAAACTGCACCGGGGAGGTTTAGGTTGGATATTAGGAAAAACTTCTTTACTGAAAGGGTTGTTAGACATTGGAACGGGCTGCCCCAGGAAGTGGTTGAGTCACCATCCCTGGTTGTCTTTAAAAGACGTTTAGATGTAAAGCTTAGTGATATGGTTTAGTGGAGGACTTGTTAGTTAGGTCAGAGGTTGGACTCGGTGATCTTAGAGGTCTCTTCCAACCTAGACTATTCTGTGATTCTGTGATTCTGTGAAATATATGCTTGTATGTGTAAATATACACAGTAGTTTTCTACATAGACACACTATTTTATATACATGTATACATTTATTTGCTTACCTATAATCGTATATGCATATTCGCATTTCTAAAAATACTGCACATGTGCAGTATTGTTTTAAGCAATAAAGTCGAAGAATCAAGGGGAAATGGCTGAATCTGTGGCTAAGACCCAGCAGTGTATATGGCTCCAAATAAGAAGCATGCAATGACAGGCCGTGCCATGCAGCCCAAATCAGCTTACGTGTTTAGCTTATGCTGTGGTCCATGGAAACAGCAAGTCCCTCCACGTGCAAAAACAGGGGGCTGTCATTTTGTGATAGCCACCATTTTGTGATGGCTGAAATTTTGTTGTGAGGTGGGAGTGAACATCTCAGAGTGCTCCTCTGATTGGCTGCATGCTGTTTGAGCACATGCCCTTCTCACATTCACTGACGGGTGGCTCACTGATTTGGTCTGGGAAGCGCTAAATGTGAAAATACCTGTCTATGATATGTGCAGTGTATTCGTGTACAGACATGTGTGTGTATGTTTACAAATGAATGCAAATATAAGTAAATATACCCAGTAGTTTTCTACACAGACACAATATTTTATATATATGTATACATTTACTTAATTACCTGTAATCATATATGCATATTTACATTTCTGAAGACATAGGAAATAAATACCTGTATATCTGCAAAAGAATTGGTGCAGAGTAGATAAAATATCTCATGCTAAGACCTAGTGGAGCACATAATAAAGTTTGTGAATAAGAGTGGACTTTTGGACTCTGTCCCCTCAAATTGCTCCAGGAGCAAGGACAACCTGTTGGGAACGAGAGGACCTGTCTGACTGGATGTAGGCAATCAGGGGCTCCTGCAGGCTAGTCTCAGCACCAGGGTGTTCTGGATGTCACCAGCTCAGGCCAGGTTATTTTGGTGCACAGGGTGTGAGCAGGCAGGCTGGTGTCAGTGACAGGATAATTGTGTTTGGTGGCTGCTTCAGTGACTTAGCTTATGCAAAAGCAAAGAGGAAAAGTTGTTAAAAGAGATGATAGGGAAGATAAGCCAGGACCCCAGATGGCCCTGGCAATTGGAAAAAAAAAAAATAAAAAATAAACTACCAAAACCCCAAACCACTACCAACAAGAAATGACAATGATTTTCTGTGAGAAGTTTCAGATCCGTGTAGAAACATATCAGCAATGTTATGGCTGAAACTATGGAACATGATAAAGACAGATCGGTGACATTCCCATTGTACCACAAACACCATTGCATCGAGGGCTCTCTACTCTCCAGGGAAAGGGGAGCCAGGAGCTGGTGAACCCCAGCACAGGCACTGGCCTCATCAGTGGTGCACAGCTGAGTCCCAGGACCAGGTCCATTACCAGTTCCAGAGAAAAAAGACAATGAAAGTGGTCCAGATTCTGTCTAGGGATTGCAGTCAGAGGAGATAGGATTAGCAACAGGAGTGGAGACAAGCTGCAATATCTAGATGCAGGAGAGATCAGTGCAGGAGAAGAGCTAGTTGCAGCACAGATCTGAGCAGCTACAAGGAGACAGGGCCAGAGACAGGGCTGGGAGACTAAAGGCTCAAGTCTGAGATCAAAAGGGGCTCCTACAGTTGTAATGAAGTCATGGTTATGAAGATGCTCAGATCCCTGATGCCATTTTGCTGCATCCTCGGTTACCAGCAGAGAGCAGCCTTGCACCGTGTAGACATTATTTTCACACTGACTTGCTGGGATTGTGAGTGGCAACAGGTCATCTAGGGATACTTAGTCTATAGTGTATACTCCATTATCTTTCAAAGTAAAAGGCAAAAGCAAAAGCAAAAACAAACAAACAAAAACAATGATGAAAATGTGAATAATCTAGCTTCCCATTCCTCACAATTAAACTAACACCATCTTTTAGATGAGAGACAGCTCTCTCTCTCTCTCTTTCCCTTACATTCTCCTTTTATTCCTTTCTCCCTTTCTCCTTTTCTTCCTTTGTTCCTTTCTTCCTTTCCTTCTAAACCTCATTCTTTCAGTTACCAGAGGAAAGAGTTTTATAAAATCACCAGTGACACAGCATTAACGTGGATATTTGTAGGGTTTCTACCTATGCCTAACTTCTATATTCACAGAGAATGACATGATGTTGCATCTGTTCACCTAGTCCTTGTGAAGTTTCAGTTTTACAGAAACACTACAGTTTATGTCTTACGGTGTGAGCTGGTGGTAGGGCAATGTCTAGATGTTGTTGAGGAAAACAAAAGAAAATTGCAGATGAGGAGGCAATACTGTAATGGAATAAAATTCGCAACAGGCAGTTGTCTCTCATCTAAAGGACTGTGTCAGTTTAAATGTGAGGAATGAGAAGCTGTGTTATTAGATTTTCATTGTGTTGTGTGTTTTTTTTTTCTTTGTTTGTTTATATGTTTTCTTTCATTTTTGTTTTTTAGTTTAAAGGAAGTTGGAGCACACAGCTATAATTTTTGCATCCATAGAGAAGCTGTGGCCTCTTACAGTCCCAGCAAGTCGGTGTGAAAATTATCTCTCCATAGTGCAAGGCCGCCCTCTGCTGGTAACAGAGGCTACAGCAAAACGGCATCAGGGATCTGAGCATCAGCTCAGATCTATGCTGTAGCTATCTCCTCTCCTGCACTGATCTCTCCTTCATCTAGATATTGTAGTTTGTGTCCAGTCCTGTTGCCAGCCTCATCTCCTCTGACTGCAATCCCTGGACAGACTAAGGACCTCTTTCATTGTCTACTTTCTCTGGGACTGGTGATGGACCTGTCCCTGGGACTCAGCTGTGCACCGCTGATGAGGCCAGTGCCTGTGCTGAGGTTCACCAGCTCCTGGCTCCCCTTTCCCTGGAGAGCAGAGAGCCCTTGATGTTTGGTGTTTATGGATACAATGGGGATGTCACCAATATGTCTTTATCATGTTCCATGGTTTCAGCCTATACCTTGCTGTTTTGTTTCTACACAGACCTTACACTTCTCACAGGAAATCATTGTGGTTTTTGTTGTTGTTGTTGTTTGTTTCGTAGGTTGTTTTTTCAATTGCCAGGGCCATCTGGGGTCCTGGCTTATATTCCTTAACTATCATCTCTTTTAACAGTTTATCCTCTTTTGCTATATGTAAGCTGAGTCCCTGAAGCAGCCACCGCACTGGTCCTGTCACTGACACCAGCCTGCATGCTCACACTCTGTGCACCAAAATAACCAGGCCCGAGCTGGTGACGTCCAGAACACCCCAATGCTGTGACTGGCCCCTTGGAAATCCTACTGATCTCCCTGTGGCTGACTGGTCCTCTGGTTCCCAACAGGTTGGCCGTGTTGATGGAGCCATGTGAGGAGACAGGGACTGTAAGTCCACCGCTACTCATTCACAAATTTTATTATGTCCTCCACTAGCTCTTACCATGGGATGTTTTATCTGCAGATGCTTTTGCAGATATACAGGTATTTATTTTCTCTGTCTTCAGAAACCCAAATATGCATATATGATTACAGGCAAGTAAATAAATGTATACATATATATAAGAAAGTGTATCTATGTATAAGAACACTGTATATATTTACACATATTAGCATTTATTTGTAGTTACACATACATGTGTCCATGCATGCACACACTGCACATATTGTAGATAGGTATTTTCACATTTAGCACTTTCTGTCTGAAAGGCAGTGGGCCACCAATCAGCAGGCAAGCACAGGGCACATGGTTCAAACAGTACACAGCCAATCAGAGAGGCCCTGTGAGATGAGTACTCCCTCCCAGCCACTAAATGTCAGCCATCATGAAGTGGTGGCTGTCACAAAATGTTGGCCCCCAGAGTATTGTACAGGGAGGGACTTCCTTTACCCATGCACCACTGCAGAAGCTAGACACATAGGTAGGTTTGGGCTGCCAGTCACAAGATTAGGTGTAATTGGGAGGAGGCAGGGTTGTTCTGCCTGCTGGAGGGTAAGACTGGTAGGAGGTTCTTGCAAGCCTGGGAACAGTGACAGAGGCTGCTGGTTGCCTGCTGCGAGTAGAGTTTCAGTAACTCACCTGCACTTCTGGCTGAGCAAAATCTTCTGCTGGTTCCACCGGGCAGTCAGGATGGTTTTTACCAGTGAGTTTCAAGATTAGCCTGAGGAATATCTCTTCTAAGGCAAAGCCGACCCTGCCAGCTACCCTGTATGTAGAGCACATCACAGCCCTTGCGTGCTGCTGAATGAGAGTGCTGAGCCCTCAGAGGATGCTTTGCTTCAAAGTGGCCTCTCTCCCTTGTGGCCGGTGGCATGGGGGACAGTGCTGGGAGCTGGAGGTAGTGCCTTCGGCAGCTCTGCTTTTCAGATCCAGCTGGGCTCCTGTTCCTTAGGAAAAGGAGCTTTGCTCCTTTCTCCCAGAAGTGTTGTTGCAGGAGCTTGGCAGTGCAAGTGAGGACTTTTTCCTGCAAATGCAAGGCAATCTTGGCAGCAGCTGTTGAACTTGTTTCTCTGAGTATGTGCAGCCTCAGCTCCTGTCAGCACCATGGAGAAGAGCATCAACATTGCAAGGCAGGATCTGGCACAGGCTGGCATGCTACACTGCCTTTTTGGAGTTATATATACATTGCTGCATCTTAGCCACAGTTTCAGCTGTTTCTCCTTTGCTTTTTCAAGTTTACTGCTTAAAAGAACACGCATAGATCCATGACATCCCCATTGCATCCATAAACACCAAACATCAAGGGCTTTCTGCTCTCCAGGGAAAGGGGAGCCAGGAGCTGGTGAACCTCAGCACAGGCACTGGCCTCATCAGCGGTGCACAGCTGAGTCCCAGGGACAGGTCCATCACCAGTCCCAGAGAAAGTAGACAATGAAAGAGGTCCTTAGTCTGTCCAGGGATTGCAGTCAGAGATGAGGCTGGCAACAGGACTGTAGACAAGCTACCATATCTAGATGAAGGAGAGATCAGTGCAGGAGAGGAGATACAGCATAGATCTGAGCTGATGCTCAGATCCCTGATGCCTTTTTGCTGTAGCCTCTGTTACCAGCAGAGGGCGGCCTTGCACTATGGAGAGATTATTTTCACACCGACTTGCTGGGATTGTGAGATGCCACAGGTCCTCCAGGGATGCAAAAATATAATGATGTTGTTTGTTGGTGGTGGTGGTTTTTTTTTTTTTTTTTTTTGGTAAGTCCATATGGCCATATAGTGTTAAAGAAA
>JAACYQ010014975.1:0-14890 GCA_011075105.1 Heteronetta atricapilla
CACCAAAGAAGTGACTCTCTCCTTTCTGCCACTTTGATAATCAGTCAACCCCCTCCTCCCCCAGTACTTGGGAAACTGACTAAACACCACAGCAAATACACCAAAACTTCTTAACTGTTACTTAGATAATGCTCCCACCTTCCTCCTTGTCACACTCAAAACATTTAAGAGCAAAAATAAATACACAAGATACACCGCACTTCTTTTGGTAATCACTCCATCTCCTGGAGGATGATCCTTTTCCCATTCCCGCATTGCTGCCCTTCTGATCATTCCTCGTTCTTCCCCTGAGAATAGCAGATTCAGAATTGCCATCATTTCTCCCCAGCAATATAGATTGGGTCCCAAAAACTGATCTAACTGTTCTGCTAATCCAATGGGATCCTCAATCAGAGATTTCATTTCCTATTTAAAATTTCACACTTCTCCACTAGAAAGGGGGGGCATTTACATATCCTATTTGTCTAGGTCCCAGCAGCACTTCATGGAGAGGATACATAACAGCTTCATTAGTGTTAGTAGTATTAGCACCAGGGAGTGGAAAATTCTCAAGGTCTTTTTTTTTGCATTGTTCCAATTCTTTTACAAGTCTGGGGTACCCCCTGTTCCCAGAGTTAATGTCATTTACAGTTCCTGTTTCTTCTCTTAGAGGTGTTACAGTGACTGCTGCTGTTGCTGCAGCCTGGGGGTTATAAGGAGGAGGTAAGTTATACAAAAGGTCCCATTTATCACTTGTCCCTTCCCCTTTCTTTTCCTCCTATTCTGATTTTTGCTTAAAATCAAATTAGATCCTTGTATCCAACAAGCTGCATACTCCCACACATACCACAAGAATATATAATTTAGAATGATAACCAACCAAACAAACATTGTCTCTGACTGTGTTCTTCGTGGAGTGACTCAATCCACTTTGCTTCAAACACATACACAAATGCTTTCAACACAAAATACCTGGACATTTACGAATAAGACATACAATTATTAACACTCCAGTTAGTATCCCTCCAGCAGCTGCAAACATTACCCAGGTGACCTTGTCACAATTGTGAGAGGCCCGCTTACCCTTCTCCTGCTTCTTACACAGTCATTAGTAGGTCCGTCCTGGCTCCCAAAATGGGATGCAGTGGTAACGTCAGATTTGATCGATCTACTCCCAAGATCACTAGCGGCCACTTTATCGGTCATCAAATCCCCCTTGACAACTCTATCAGTCAGCCCGTAGGGTACCCTCCTCCCATACGGGGACTATGCTGCACGCCAGATGTCTCTGTGCGATTTACCAGCTGCCCCGGCCACGCGTATGACTTACAGGCCCTTCCTGTACTGTAAAACATACCGTTTGTCCGCAGCTTCAGGAGGTCCTTGTCTGCTCCCGTGGTGAGCGGCTGGGAGTGGAGTCCCCTCTGAGGAAAATACTCAGGGTGCACTTAGGGGCATCCGCTCCACAGTCGATCCCACAGCCGAGCAGAGTGTCTCCTGCCTGGCTCGCCAAATGAGTCACGAAAAACTGACTCCACAATCAGTAAGATTGTAAAGTAGGTATGTTTATTCAGCACTGGGCAGCAGGGGGGGTAATCCCACCAAAGTCGTGCGCAACAATTCGCTCGCTTGCATTCTCTTTTATCCCCTAAAATATTACATATGCATTAAGTTTCGCAACACACCTATGCATATTCATTTCCTAGCTCCACCTAGCCCCGCTTCGTATGCTAATTATCTTATCAGTCCTTCTGCGCTTGCGTAGTACTCTCTGGTGGTTGTCCGGGTGGTCGTCGGGTGGTCGTCGGGATGAAGTAAGACGTCTTCCTCAGAGTTGAACTTTTAACCTCATCTCCCTGCACATGGTCCCTGAGGCCTTGGTCACAATCTGGGCCATAAGGTTGGTTTGGTCCAGTTCTCGGGATCCAAGAGGCTCCTGTTATCTCGACGCCTTGCTTGTTTACCTTATCCTTTATAAACAGTCTTCTTTATCTCTGAGCCCTTGCTCACAGTCCGAACAATAGGGTTAGATTTATCTGGTTCTTGGAGCCCCAGGGGCTCGTCTGGTTCTTGGGGCCCCAGGGGCTCATCTGGAGGCCTAAGTGCAGCATAGGCCCAGTACATCGCAAATGTAGCACGTATTAAGCAATGAGTGTTGTCTATATATTTATTCATAATCAGTCACTCTCTAATTTCTAATCCCATGTTTCAGTGTTACCTCCAACTGCATGCTCCTTTTATGCCTACTTTTGTATACTTGTATTTCACTATTTAATTTTTTTTTTTTGTATATTTGCATTTCACTAATTACTTTATATGCATTTCAGTAACTTCCAGCATGTGGTCTTCACACATGTAAGAGGAAGACTTGCTTAGATGTCCAGCTGAGAAGGATGCAGTTATCACAGCTCAGCTGGCACAAGCTAACTCACTGGCTGTGGTGTATCTCAGTCTCTGTACCTCTGGAACTAAAGTCTTAATTTAGGTGTACTGGTGTGCCTCAGCACCTCTGTACCAAAAGTTTTAATTTCTTCTGTTTACTGCTGGCATTTGAAGTGGAATGAACATATCCTTATGTCATAGGGGTCTTTTCCCTTTCTAGAATGGAAAACTGTCATGTGCTTCATATAGGAAATATGTACAGTCTTCTTATACACTTCACTCACTGTAGTTAATAGCTGTGAAGGGAAAATGTTTTGGAGTGGAAGTATGGGACTGAAAACCATAAGCCAAGTGAAACCATATGAATCAAGGGGATCAGAGGCTGGCACAGTTGCAATTACAGCCCATGTTACTTAATTATACTCACAGGTCAAATGGAATAAATTATTTTATAAGGATTTCTATCAAAGAGTGATATTTTAGCAAAATTTCCGGTCAGGGAAAAACACTGGATCAGAATAGAAAATACTGCAAAATGATCTGAGCTGCCCTGCTTTGCATAGTTACCAGAGTGTGGAAAAAGATGAGGTGGATAACACAGATGGAAGATCTATCTATAAGCCTCAGTAATTAAAAGATTAAGAACTTATCACTTTGTGTCAAATTAGGATAATAATTCCCAAAGGAATATGCAGAATAAAATCCTGGGCTTCCTGAGGAAGAATTATTGTTTCTGAATTTTGGGATATCCATTTCGTGCAACCCTTCGGGACTTACTACATTTTTTTTTAACATTAACAATAAAAGCTGCTTTTTCCCTTTAAGTTAAAACCAAACATCTGTGTGCCTAAGGGTCTTTTCCTCTGAGACAGAGATGCTGGGTTTCCAATCTTCCTACTTCTCTGGCATTTGTTAGTCCATTAATCATAAGACTTAGCATTTCTGCAGTGCTGTAAATCTCCCAGACTTCATGCTACCATGAGGGCTTTAATTGTGTAAATGAACTTAAGTGGGTGGATCACTGGGCTTGTACAGAACCCCCACAGAAAACAGCAGGGCCTCCTGAGAATGTAAGTGGGTCTGAGCCACAGTCCCTCCCAACAACAGTGTTGTCCTCTCTGCTTTCATCAGCTGGAAACGCCAAAGTGCATGTGAGTGCAAGGAGAGAGCAGACTACATTAGCTGCAACATTTGGAGCCCCTGGTTGTGAAAGAAGGGAAAAGGAGGCCTCTGCAGAGCATTATAACATTTTACTGCTCTTTAGAACTGGCTCTAATGCTCTTCTTGAGGATTATTTAATGGCATTATTTACCTCGATACAGACACAAGAACACTCGTAGCACCTCACTCCTCACAAAAGTTGATAAGGGGTTTCCCATTGACATTATTCTAGTTTTACTGAACACCTGAAAAAAATCCTCAGAGGGGGATATGGGATTGAAATAAAGCTTTCTTCTCCCCCAGAACCAAAATGTTGTGTTTTATGTCTTTGAACTGACACAAGTTCAAACTCATGTTTTCAATTATGCTGAGGTTTAGCTGCCTTGCCTGGTGTTGCCTCACTTCACGGGAGCATTTTGCACCCGTTCGGGTGTTCGGTCTCATTTTGCACCCTGATTTTGGTTCCCCAGAGGTAGACAGATTCCCTCTGGCTGGGCCAATCCAGGGGCTTTACGGTGGCTATATATGGAGCAATGCATAGCAGTGCCGAAATGTGGTTCTGCATATAACAGTTTTGCTTTGACCAAAAATATTTCATTCAATGCAAAATTGTACTCAGATACCCATCTCAAGCTGGGAGGACAGAAGATCATCAAACAGCAGACTTTGCCACAACACAGAAGCTCTGATTTTCATTTGTCCCAATTCTATTCTATGCCCAAAGGTGCTGTACCATGTTTATGGTACATGCTGTACCATGTTTATGTACCATGGTTACATTTCATCTTCATTGTGCAGAGGGATACATACTCTGGTGATTAAGATTTTTTTTTTTTTGAGAAATGATGCAGGGTGTTTACATTCATAAGAGTTGAAGACATGAAGTCACACTTCCAGAAGTAATTTATAGTCTGCAGTGCCCAACTAATTGAAAATAGGAATGATGTTCCTAATTAATTATTAGGAGATGACTTTCTAATTGACTTAATTAGTAGCGTATCAGGTGAAAGTCAATTTTGTGCTGACGTCTCAAACCTCTTGATAGTCATGGTGAGAATTGCTCGAACTTCAAAGTGACTTTCAAGTTATTCTAAACAGAAATTTGGGTGTCTATGTGTAATTAGAATATACTATGTTAAATTTCTTCTTTGACATCCTAGGAACTTTGACAGCTCCTAGGATTTCCAATTGTCACTGTTTCTCAGTGGGTTGTACAATTTTGGTGGATATTTGTTTTGTTTTTTATGAGGTGGTAACAAAAGAGATGTGCAACAAGTTCTACTCTCTGAATAGAGATGCTGAAAATGTTGAGCTGCCTGATATTAGCTTTATAATGGATTCTTTAGATTAAAAAAAAATCCTCTAGGTTTTAACTAAGCATTGCTTTTAAGGTTAAAGTTATTTATCCTCATGTCTCATAGAAGTATGGCTCGATCCAACTGTGGTTATTAAAGAAATAAAGTTCAAACATTCACTACTAAATATTTAAAATTCACTTCTTTGGATCAAGAGTGTCTAGAATTTTTAATAAGAACAGTGCTGTTAACCAAGTCAGGCTGCTACCAGTTTTCATAGAAATCATTTATACTCAAGTAATATTTATCATGTGCTGAATGCTGTCCACACACAAGAGGACACTTAACCTTTCCTGAAAACCTTGCAGTCACCAGAGAAATATATATATATATGTATATATATATATATATTTGCTGAAGGCTGAATAGTCCCTTCAAACATCTGCACGTTGTTAAACAGCCCAGAAAATAACAATGGCTATATAAAATAAAGTAATGAGCTGTAGTTTCCTCCATACCTGGCCTTAAAGATGCAGGACCCCTTCCCCACTGACACTGAGCTTTTTGTTATTAAGCATCAACCCTTTCTCTCTGCAGCTAGCAACAGAGTTGTTTTTATGCCTGTATCACAGCAGAGAGAAGAGCAGCTTGCTAATAACTCTTATCTGGGCTGCAGTCACTGCAGCCTGACTAAGATATCCTATTGCCTTTCTTCATCTCAGGAAGAGGAGGGACAACTGGCTCCCTGCATCCAAGAATTGTCCCAGCTGCTGCTTTCCTGCTCCATCAGTAGAGTTTTCTGTGCCAGCAGGACTAACAGCAATGGTTTTCTAATGACAGCATTTTCCCTAATGCCTTTTATGTTCTTCCTAGTAAACCTTTTGGAATAATAAAATGGATTCAGGCTATTTGTGACAGGAGGGAGGATCATATGGGGGAACTGTAGGGGAAGGAAGGAAAGACAGAAGCAAGGACCAAAATTTCTGTCTGCCTAATAGCTGGTCAAAAAGCATGCACCATACATCATTGTTTTATTTGGGTCCATCACGGTGATTTCACTCATGAAATGATTTTGCCCCTGCTGTAACAATGTGTTATCAATGACCACTTACCCGACATCAAAGACCAACTGTACTACTTTCTGAAGTAACCAGCAATCCTTGACCCAAACCTTAGCAGTCGAGACAAAAAGGAAGAGTAGGATGCATTCACAGAGGTCACACAGCACATCAGAGTCAGAAAAAGTACAGTCACTGTGCTGTGATCTTCTAAGGACTTTAATTAAATATGGTGTAGTGATTCAAGGCAGGACTGCAACATGGGATTAGAAATTAGAGAGCGACTGATTAAGAATAAAAATGTAGGCTACGCTCATTGCTTAATATATGCTACATTTGCGATGTACTGTGCCTGTGCTGTGCTTAGGCCTCCAGATGAGCCCCTGGACCCCAAGGACCAGATCAAACCAACCTTATGGTTCGGACTGTGACGAAGGGCTCAGAGAGAAGGAGGACTGCTTATAAAAGGATAAGATAAAGAATGTCAAACATGCAAGGCCTAGAGATAACAGGAACCCCTCGGAGCCTGAGAACCAGACCGAACCAACCTTATTGCCCAGATTGTGACCAAGGGCTCAGGGACCATGCGCAGGGAGACGAGGTGAAAAGTTCAACTCTGATGAAGACGTCTTACTTCATCCCGACGACCACCCGATGACCACCCGGACAACCACCAGAGAGTACTACGCAAGCGCAGAAGGACTGGTAAGATAATTAGCATACGAAGCGGGGCTAGGTGGAGCTAGGAAATGAATATGCATAGATGTGTTGCAAAAATTAATGCATATGTAATATTTTAGGGGATAAAAGAGAATGCAAGCAAGCAAATTGTGCACACGACTTTGGTGGGACTACCCCCGTGCTGCCCAGCGCTGAATAAAAATACCTAATTTACAGTCTTACTGATTGTGGAGTCAGTTTTTCGTGAGTAAGGACTGTTCTTAGCTGCCCATAGTTCCCTCTGGTGGAAGGAACTGGAAAAAGGCTGGGAAGATGAGTGGCAGTTTGGATGCTCCACTTCAGGAAAGTGGGTTTGGGCTCATTCAGGGAATTTCAAAGTAGAATCCCTGGGAATCAGCCAAGAAGCAGAAAGATACTCAGGAGATCTAACTGATTTATAAAAATAAGTTATGAGAACTCAGGAGCACACCATCCCACTGTGGAGGAAGACAAGGAATTTTGTAACAATCCTTTTATGCTCCAAAAAAAAAGACAACTTATAAAGGCATTACTTAGGTACTTACAGACTCAGAAAGCTACAACCCAGGTTGAGCTAAAGCTAGAAGTGAGCATTAAAGGTAACAAGAACACTTGCTGCTTGCAAAAGGGAATTCAAATAACATGGTTCCATTGATGGATGCAGTAGACAACCTAGAAACAGATAATACAGAAAAGGCAGAAGCACTCAAAAATGTTTTTGCATCATTTTTTTTCATAGTCAAAGCGTGTTCCCACACTTCTATGTGTATCATTACAGTTAGGGAAGGAGAGGAAAAAAGCTCATATATATATGATAAACCGATCTTCTGTGGTGTAATGACAACACGGATACCAGGGTTCTTTAAGGATCAATAACTTCTACTACTTTATTGAGGTAATAACTTCAACATCCTTTATTGAAGACATAACTTCAACCTTGGCTCTTTATTGAGGACAGGCTCCCTTCTTATACCATTAGCTCTACAGCAGTGCTTTCCCACTAACTATTCATTGGTTAACAAATTTGCCCTGCAAAAGCGAACACTTAGCAACTCCCATGTCTTAACGGTTGGAGAACAAGTAGTTTGAGACAGCAAGGCATCTCCTGATTCACCCTTCTTTGTTCCTTCTAAACTCTTTACTTTCCTCATGGCCTCATCATTAAGAGTCCAATGTTATCACCAACCATGGGGCTTGTTGACCCCTACGGCCACAGTCCCACATCTCCCCCTTCTTTATTAACAAACAAAGCATGATTAACACAAAGAAAACACGATTAACACCAATTAAAACACAGAGAAAAACTAACAAACTTTGTAACCACATCCCTGGGAGAGGCAGGCACTGAGTGCTGCCCAGTTGGGGGGTTCTGTCTGCCCCTCCAGCTCCTGGAATCTTTGTTTGTGGGTCCTGCATGTGCCAGTGGGACCCTCCCACACCTTGCTTTTTGGTTGAGCTGGAGTCCAAATCACTGAGTAGAGTGCTGTGATCATGTTAAGGCAGAAAATGAGACGGATGACCAGACCCATCATGCTGACACCCATCTTGGACCGGCTCCTGTTGAAACACAAGCATAACCTCGGCCCCAAGTTATTAGAGACTAGGGCCCTTCCCAATAAAGTATAGTGATTAAAATGTTTGTGAATTGGAGGACCTTCCTCTGTCCATCGATTTAAAAAATTAAGAACATAGCATGCTTTAGCTATCCTTTACTAGGGGGTCATACACATACTCCCTGTTTTTTGTTTCTGAAGCATAGCTTTTAAGGTACCATGAGCCCGTTAGTGAGAAACACTCTGTTGCCAATAACATAGACTCAGGTGAGGATCTCAGTGAAGTAGCATTTTTATTTGTGATTGCAGTGGCAGGCATCCTACAAGCAGGAGTGCACCTACTAGTCACATTGTACAGTTTATATACTTCATTTCTTGGCAACAGGGACCCTCCCCTGTTTCTCCATTGACTGGATAGTCCAGGTTTACTACCTATCTGATGCTTCACAGATAACATATGACTTTCAGTTGTCAGCCTGTTATTTTTCAAATTTCTTTTTGAATTTTTTTTTTTTTTTTTTTTTTTTTTTTTACTCTTTGAGGTCGTTATGTTTCTTCCCTTATCTGGATTGACTTGATACCGTGAATTTCACCTAATTTGCACTAAGGAGTCTGGCTGTCCGCACTTTAAAAGTTTGTCTGGTGAGCTTTCTTATCATTGCAAGCCTATCTCAGTACCACATTCCTTTCTTCTAAACAGTGTAACTCTAAACAATGTAACATCTCTAGAAAAAGACTCTTTCTTACATGGTCACTTACACCCAGTAAATGCTTTTCTGTTGAATATCAATTTAGTACTTGTCTTTCTTACCCCTCTTGCCCCCCATACATTGGGCATTCCCAAGAAGCAGCATGTCTGGTACTTCCTGTGCTTATGTTACCAATTCTGGTGCAAAAACATTTTTGTTCCCACACTTTCAATAGTTGCTTGACCCATTGTAGAATGGGGTATACCTGTCAGATGTTGGATGCCCCACTGTAGAAAAAAAGTGGTTTGCATAGGCCACATATCCTGGCCCATTATCTGTTTGAGTCATTTTTAGCACTCCCAATGTTACAAAAACTGACAGAAAATGTTTACACACATCCTTTGCTTTTTGTCCCGCATGGACAGATGCAAAAATACAGGCAGAAAAGTTATCATTTGAAACATAAACATAGTGAAGTTTTCTGAATTCTGTCAAATGTGTGACATAAAAAAATGGTCCTTTAAGTTTATTTCTATTAATATCCATGAGTTTATTAATTTTTCTCAGATCATGTAATAGTCTCCACTTTCCATTCCTTTTCTTGATTACAAACACCAGAGAGTGCCAGGGCTAGTTGTGGGAACAATATGTCTCACTTTAAGTTGTTAAGCAACTCGGCCTTCTGTCCTTATGTATCCTGTCCCTCCTAGATCAAAGGGAAACAGATCCAGCTCCTTTTCAGGACCTTTAGGGCCCAGATCAAAAGGAACATCCAGATCATTAGGGAGCATAGCAGCAAAGGCCTGTGATGACAGTACCGTGGGATCAGTGGACGAGCCCGCAGCTCCCTCACTATCTGACAAACCAGATGGTTTCTGATTGTGGTCATTCGTGGCTCGTTAAAGCCTCAGAGATTGCTCGCCAGGTGCCGAGCAATCCAGCCACAACGTTGTAATTTTTAGTCCAGTCCCAAAGCTGGACCTCGATTTGGTCCCATGTTTCAGGATTGTAAACTCTCTGATTCATAATAAAGGGAATAAGCTGGAAGTTTACCAGGACATTCTTTGTTTCTAAGGACATATGATTCCCCATGGTGCGCAACTGCTTACCTTCAGCCAGCGAGGGACGGTTGTGTGCGCGGGTCCGCTTCTCTCAGCTTGAGCTTCCTTTCAGATCAGGTGAACATCCCTTCAGCGACTTTCAGTATGATCTCCCTTTCAGCTGAGATGTGCTTCCTTTCAGCGCAGGGTCCTCTTCTCTGAGCGGTTTGAGCTTCCTTTCAGCTTGGGTGCTTTTTCTTTCAGTGACTTTCACTATGAGCTTCCTTTCAGCACAGCTGTGCTTCCTTTCAGTGCAGAGTCCACTTCTGTGAGTGGTTTGCTGAGTTTGGCTGAACCTATCTTCATGAGGTGATCAGTGTCCCTGCTCCTGTCCTGGTCCCTGTTCTGTTAACCTGCCCTGTGACTGCCTGCCTGAACTGTGCTCTGTCTGTGGCTATTTTCTGTCCTGTCTTATGTTACAGCCTTGTCTCTGGCACCGTCTCCTCACTAGGCTTCCTGGATGGACCCTGGAGCTAGTTCATGTCACCTGACTAGGGGGCTGCTAATGGACACTGTTCAGATCCTGTGGGACTGTGCTTGGGGTGGGGGTGCAGAGGTGAGGTCATTGCCTATGCTGTGGTCACCCATTGCTCCTAGTTTGTCCTCTCTTGAGGAGCAGTTTCTTTCTCTACCCCTTGACATTCCTTCATGTCTCATGGACCTTCAATATTAAGCAGGGGGCCTCAACATAAGATGGAAAGATGTGGACCTGTTTGAGTAGGTCCAGAGGAGGGCCATGAGGATGATCAGAAGGCTGCAGCACCTCTCCTATGAAAACAGGCTGAGGGAGTTAGGGTTATTTAGACTAGAGAAGAGAAGGACCTGTGGAGATCTTATAGCTGTCTTCCAGTGCAGGGGGATGGAACTAGGTGTTCTTTAGGGTTCCTTCCAACTCAAACCATTATGTGATTCTCTGATCTCTGTTTCCAAGGGTAGGAATGAGCAATTATAACATATACTCAGACCTTTATCACAAAGAATAAACCTGTACCTGATGAAACATTTGACACTAATAGCCTTTGACTGACCAAATGTATCTACCAGAAAAACATGTTTCTGGGGCTTCTTTGCTTCAGCTATTTCCCTTGTTTAAATCTAAGGTAAAGCTCAAATCATGTTGGATTCCTATCTGCAACTTTTAAGGCTTACTTAATGAATGGCTATATTACAGATTTCAAATTATATTTATTACAGGAATATTTCTGTTTGTTTAAATCTTGTAGTTTTTTTACAGCTTATCTTATGGTTAAACATACACACACACTCAGTAGCTGTTGCAGCAATTGATCACTGGAGCTCTTCCCTTTTCTTTACAGAATCACACAGAATCACAGAATTTCTAGGTTGGAAGAGACCTCAAGATCATCGAGTCCAACCTCTAACCTAACCCTAACAGTCCCCACTAAACCATATCCCTAAGCTCTACATCTAAACATCTTTTAAAGACTTCCAGGGATGGTGACTCCACCACCTCCCTGGGCAGCCTGTTCCAGTGCCTAACAACCCTTTCAGTAAAGAAGTTCTTCCTAACGTCTAACCTAAAAATCCCCTGGCGCAACTTAAGCCCATTCCTCCTCATCCTGTCACCAGGCACGTGGGAGAACAGACCAACCCCCACCTCGCTACAGCCTCCTTTGAGGTATCTGTAGAGAGCGATAAGGTCGCCCCTGAGCCTCCTCTTTTCCAGGCTGAACAAGCCCAGCTCCTTCAGCCGCTCCTCATAGGACTTGTTCTCCAGGCCCCTCACCAGCTTCGTAGCCCTTCTCTGGACTCGCTCAAGCACCTCCATGTCCTTCTTGTAGCGAGGGGCCCAAAACTGAACACAATACTCGAGGTGCGGCCTCACCAGAGCTGAGTACAGGGGGACGATCACTTCCCTAGCCCTGCTGGTCACACTGTTTCTGATACAAGCCAGGATGCCGTTGGCCTTCTTGGCCACCTGGGCACACTGCTGGCTCATATTCAGCCGACTGTCCACCAGCACTCCCAGGTCCTTCTCTGCCTGGCAGCTCTCCAACCACTCATCTCCCAGCCTGTAGCTCTGCTTGGGGTTATTGCACCCCAGGTGCAGGACCCAGCACTTGGCCTTGTTGAACTTCATGTAGTTGAGCTCAGCCCATCGGTGCAGCCTATCCAGATCCTCCTGCAGAGCCTTCCTACCCTCGAGCAGATCGACACACGCACCTAACTTGGTGTCATCTGCAAACTTACTGAGGGTGCACTCAATGCCCTCGTCCAGATCATTGATGAAGATATTAAAGAGGATCGGCCCCAGCACCGAGCCCTGGGGGACGCCACTAGTGACTGGCCTCCAACTGGACTTGGCTCCATTCACCACGACTCTTTGGGCCCGGCTATCCAGCCAGTTTCTAACCCAACGAAGCGTGCGCCAGTCCAAGCCAAGAGCAGCCAGTTTCTTGAGGAGAATGCTGTGGGAGACGGTGTCAAAAGCCTTGCTGAAGTCAAGGTAGACCACATCCACAGCCTTTCCCTCATCCACCCAGCGCGTCACTCTGTCATAGAAGGAGATCAGGTTCGTCAGGCATGACCTGCCTTTCATAAACCCATGCTGACTGGGCCTGATCGCCTGCTTCCCCTGCAAGTGCTGCATGATGACTCTCAGGAGGATCTGCTCCATGAGCTTTCCTGGCACTGAGGTCAAACTGACAGGCCTGTAGTTTCCCGGGTCTGCCCTCCGGCCCTTCTTGTAGATGGGCGTCACGTTTGCTAGCCGCCAGTCGATTGGGACCTCCCCCGATAGCCAGGACTGCTGATAAATGATGGACAGTGGCTTGGCCAGCTCCTCTGCCAGTTCCCTCAGTACCCTTGGGTGGATCCCATCTGGCCCCATCGACTTGTGCACATCTAAGTGCCGTAGCAGGTCACCAACCAGTTCTTCATGGATAATGAGGGCCACATCCTGCTCCCCATCCCCTTCCACCAGCTCAGGGTACTGAGTATCCAGAGAACATCCGGTATTGCCGCTAAAGACTGAGGCAAAGAAGGCATTGAGCACCTCCGCCTTTTCCTCATCTCTTGTAACTAAGTTTCCCCCCGCATCCAGTAAAGGATGGAGATTCTCCTTAGTCCTCCTCTTTGTGTTGATGTATTTATAGAAACGTTTTTTGTTATCTTTAACGGCAGTAGCCAGATTTAGCTCCAGATGAGCTTTGGCCTTCCTAATTTTGTCCCTGCACAGCCTCGCTACTTCTTTAAAGTCCTCCTTAGTGGCCTGCCCACTTTTCCAAAGCTTATAAACCCTCTTTTTCCTCCTAAGATCAAGCCACAATTCTCTGTTGAGCCAGGCCGGTCTTCTTCCCCGCCAGCTTGTCTTTGGGCACGTGGGGACAGACCGTTCCTGCGCCATTAAGACTTCCCTCTTGAAGAGCGCCCAGCCTTCCTGGACCCCTCTGCCCTTCAGAACCACCTCCCAAGGGACTCCACCAACTAGTGTCCTGAGCAGCTCAAAGTCAGCCCTCCGAAAGTCCAATACAGCGGTTTTACTGGTCCCCTTCCTGGCCTCGCCAAGAATAGTGAACTCCACCATTGCGTGGTCACTCTGCCCAAGACAGCTCCCGACGATCACGTCCTCCACCAGTCCTTCTCTGTTTATGAAGAGAAGGTCTAGCGGGGCACCACCCCTGGTAGGTTCACTAACCAGCTGCGTCAGGAAGCTATCTTCCACGCTCTCCAGAAACCTCCTAGATTGCTTTCTCAGGGCTGTGTTGTGCTTCCAGGATATGTCAGGGAAGTTGAAGTCCCCCACGAGTACAAGAGCTGATGATTTTGCAACCTCTGTCAGCTGTCTGTAGAATTCCTCATCCGTCTCCTCATCCTGGTTTGGCGGTCTATAGCAGACCCCGACCAGGACACTAGCCTTGTTGTCCCTGCCGATCCTAACCCAAAGGGACTCGACCTTGTCATTCCCAACCTCGAGTTCTACAACCTCGAAAGACTCTCTAATATAGAGAGCCACACCACCACCCCTTCTATGCTGCCTGTCCCTTCTATAGAGCTTATAGCCAGGCATTGCAGCACTCCAGTCATGAGACTGGTCCCACCACGTCTCCGTGATGGCAACCAAGTCGTAGCCTGCCTGCCGCACGATGGCTTCCAGCTCCTCCTGTTTGTTACCCATGCTGCGTGCATTGGTGTAGATGCACTTCAGCTGGGCCATTGCCTTATCCTCCGGTCTTGCCATTGTTCCCCCTGGCACAGCCCCAACAATCCTAGCCTCAGCCCCATCCCCCTTCCTACCTAGTTTAAAGCCCTCTCAATGAGCCCTGCCAGTTCCTGGCCCAGGATCCTTTTTCCCCTAAAAGATAGGGACCCGTCTGCAGCCATCAGGCCAGGTGCTGAGTAAAGTGCCCCATGATCAAAAAACCCAAGATTTCTGCGTTGGCACCAGCCCCGGAGCCACGTGTTTAACAGGTGGGCTTTCCGTGTCCTCTCTGAACCCCTCCCTGCCACCATAGGGATGGACGAAAACACCACCTGCACTCCCGCTCCATCCACTAACCGACCCAGTCCCCTAAAGTCCCTTTTGATAGCCTTGAGGCTTCTCTCTTCGATGTTATCACTGCCCGCCTGGACTATCAAAAGGGGGTAATAGTCAGAGGGGCGTACCAGGTTAGGAAGCTTCCTGGCAACGTCCCTGACCCTGGCCCCAGGGAGACAGCAGACTTCCCTACGGGTAGGGTCAGGCCGACAAATAGGGCCCTCTGTTCCCCTAAGAATCGAGTCACCAACAACAATAACCCTCCTGTCTTTCTTGGTGGAGGCAGTCCTGAGGCGCGGAGTCGACCTCCTCGCCCCAGGCATCCTCCTGGGAACATTTGCTACCTCTTCCTCACACACCGGCCTCTCAATCTCTAGGGCCTCAAACCTGTTGTGTAAGGGCACCTGGGAAGGTGGGGCCGGAAGGGGAGAGATATGAGGCCTCACTAAACATAAGCTCTGAACAAAAAAAAAAAA
>JAACYQ010014976.1:0-26783 GCA_011075105.1 Heteronetta atricapilla
CAGCCTTCTGTCTTCTAGACAAAGGACACCACCTTTTCCACAAAATTTACATTTCAAAAGGACCGAATTTCAAGCCGAATGCCAATTTTTCTCATGCACTTTGCTAGTAAGCCCATACAAAACAAGGAATCACTCCTGTGTATCCATCAATATGGGGGTTTAAAAGGTATTGAGGCTTAAATAAATTCACTCTCCCCCTTCTTACCAAATTTCCAGGGCTCAAGCCCAAACCACCAAAGAAGTGACTCTCCTTTCTGCCACTTTGATAATCAGTCAGCCCCCTCCCCCCCCAATACTTGGGAAACTGACTAAACACCACTGTGAATACACCAAAACTTCTAAACTGTTCCTTAGATAATGCTCCCACCTTCCTCCTTGTCACACTCAAAACATTTAAGAGCAAAAATAAATACACAAGATACACCGCCGGGCACATATATTGGACACCACCATGAACACTTGGATAAAACAGCACTTCTTTTTGGTAATCACTCCATCTCCTGGAGGATGATCCTTTTCCCATTCCCGCATTACTGCCCTTCTGATCATTCCTCGTTCTTCCCCTGAGAATAGCAGATTCAGAATTGCCATCATTTCTCCCCAGCAATATAGATTGGGTCCCAAAAACTGATCTAACTGTTCTGCTAATCCAATGGGATCCTCAATCAGAGATTTCATTTCCTTTTTAAAATTTCGCACTTCTCCGCTAGAAAGGGGGGCATTTACATATCCTATTTGTCTAGGTCCCAGCGGCACTTCACGGAGAGGATACATAGCAGCTTCATTAGTGTTAGTAGTATTAGCACCAGGGAGTGGAAAATTCTCAAGGTCTTTTTTGCATTGTTCCAATTCTTTTACAAGTCTGGGGTACCCCCTGTTCCCAGAGTTAATGTCATTTACAGTTCCTGTTCCTTCTCTTAGATAAGGTGTTACAGTGACTGCTGCTGTTGCTGCGGAGGTAAGTTATCCAAAAGGTCCCATTTATCATTTGTCCCTTCCCCTTTCTTTTCCTCTTTATTCTGATTTTTGCTTAAAATCAAATTAGATCCTTGTATCCAACAAGCTGCATACTCTGATTCTTCTTCCGAAAATGGAAATTTATTATTAACATACAAGTTTAAGGCCTGACATACCCAATCTTTGTCAGCCCCGTATTTTGGCCAAAATACTGCAGTTCCTTTAATTGGTTCTTTTGTCCAGACTGATACACAATATTTAACCATCTTCTTCCTATCTTTCTCCTTAGTTTTGGGGTTATTTTTCCAATTTCTCAGCATCCTCCCTAAAGGACAGTCGGTAGGCACTCCCCCAGGGATATCTCCCTGTCCCCTGGAACTCATATTTCCCATCTTTCCTAACCCTCGCCAGTATGTGCTACAGAAATTTCCCTTCTGCAGTGTACCACACACCAATGTACTGAAAAATGGGGGTCTACTGCCAAGCACTTCTCTGTGCAAGCGTATCCGCACACCTGAGTTTACCAGATTCCCTGGTGTACTTCCAAGCACTTCCCCATGCAAGGATTACTGTACACCAGATTCCCCTGGTGTAGTGCCAGCACTTCCCCGTGCAAGGGCTTACCATACACCAGATCACCCGACCCCCAAGGCAATACTTAATATTTCTTACCTTGGTCTGTGCACAGAGTTACCGGATCGATTCTTAAAAACCCGGAGTGCCTACCTTCTTCCTTTCCCCACTACTTCACGGATCCTGCCTCTTTAACCAGTCTCGGGCCCTCTGTCAGCTTTCCGCAGAACCGCCACCGTCGATGCACAGGACCGCTGAAATCAGCGGGGCATGCCTTCCTGCTGCTGCGGCGGTGAGGCTCCCCAGTAGGTGACTGGATCCCAGACGAGCCCCCAAATTGTGAGAAACACTCCGTAGCCAATAACTTAGGCTCAGGCGAGGATCTCAGTGAAGTAGTAATTTATTCACGATTGCAATGGCAGGCGCCCCACAAGCAGGAGAGATCGCATCTACAAGTTCCAAAACACAGTTTATATACTTTTTGATGACAAAGACCCGCCCCTGTTTCCCCACTGAGTGAGTAATCCAGGTTCACAATCTATCTGATACTTCACAAACAATGCATGGCCTTCAGTTGCCGGCCTGTTAAATTTCAAATTTCTTTTGACATTTTTACTGCTTGAAGTGGTAATGTTTCTTCACTTATATTACTTGACTTGACACCGTGATTTTCACCTAATTGTCCTAAGGAGTCTAGCTCGGCCAAGGATGTGGGTGGATCCCCTGAAAAGCCAGCCACAGACCTCAGCAGTGAACACAAGAAACTCAATAAAGCCCAGCAGCTGAAAAAAGTTTTCAAAGAATATGATGCTGTAGGGGTGTCATGTCAGGTTGAAATTTCATTAGTATCTCTAGGAATCTTCTACCTGGCTGTATCAAGTGGTGCGGACATGACTGCAGCTCTCTTCAAACTTGGTTTCAGTGAGTCATTGCTGCAGTCTAAATGGGCTGCTGGTACAGGCACATTTGGGTTGGCATATGCTATTCACAAATTGTTTGCTCCAGTACAAATCAGCATTACTATAGTTTCTGTGCCATTTATTGTCCGATACTGCTGGAAGATTGGTTTCTTCAAAACTCCTACCCCAGATAACTCCATGATGACTTCTTATGGTTTTTACTCAAAAAAAAAAGGCGGGGGGGAAGGGGAAAAAAAAAGATGAAAAAGGAAAAAAAAAAAGAATAAAAAGAAAAAAAAAAGAAGAAAAAGGGAAAAGAAAAAAAAAGAAAAAAGAAAAAGAAGAAAAAGAAGGAAAAAAATAAAAAGGAAAAAAGGAAAAGAAAAGAAAAAAGAAAAAAGGAAAAAAAGAAAAAAGGGAAAAAAAACTAGTATCTTTGAATATTGTATCGGACTCGCAATATGCTGCAGGTGTTGCTCAGCGCATTGAGAGGGCACATTTGAGACATCCCAAAGGAAAACCTGCTTCAAAAATTCAAAGACCTGTAATTTTTGGTAGAGCAGCAAGTGCACCTGTACTGTATTATTCACATGCAGAGCCACACTAATACATTGCACCTTGAAAACACTGCTAAATAAACAAAAAGGGGGAGACACCCAGGAAACACCACAGAACAGGTTGGGAAAGGCCCTTTACGTAATGGATCACCTAGCATTACCCTGTCCTCACAAAGAGGTACTACCCATAGTAAAACATGACAAAAGTATGAATTCTGCACTGTCACAGGTGCCACAATCAGAGCAGTCCTTATTGATGGCAAAAAACTAAATACAGGTCTTTGGGAGGGACCCCAGCCTCTAATAACTTGGAGTCGAGGGTATGCTTGTGTCTTTACAGGTCACGGATCAAGATGGGTACCAGCAAGGGGGTAAGGCCATGGTTGGCCTCCTCCACTGTCATTGGTTATTGCCAGACCTGGGTCTCCATCCAACCATGCTGCAACATCTGGGTCACCCTCACCAACATGACAGGACAAGAAGCGATGTGCCTGTCCCTGGCTAGTGCTAACCACCCATTTACAACATGTCTGGTGGGGCTCCCAGCAGATAACAAAGACTGGACTGTCTACTTGCTGTGATTGCCCCTAGAGCCACAGGAATTAGATATTCTGGGAAGTGTAACAGCCACACCATGTGTAAGGTTCAATTACATGGGCAAAAACCAAACCATGAAACAAATTGTTAATGTTACACTCGCTCCTTATCCCAATGCATCTCTTTGGTGTAATTATACAGAACTATAATCGCATCCTTTCTTGCGCCAGGAGCCGCTCTGCTCGGCTGTGGGATCGACTGTGGAATGGATGCCCCTAGGTGTACCCCGAGCATTTTCCTCGGAGGGGTCTCCACTCTCAGCCGCTCACCACGGGAGTAGACCAGGACCTCCTGAAGCCACGGACATATTATTTTAAGTGATATTTTCTTAGTGGTATGAATGAAAAGTGCAAGAGGCCTCTTTGCGTGATTGTGTGATTGTGTTGTGTGAGTGAGAAGCAGCATCGCTGCGAAGCACTATCCTATTTTTACCCTGTTGCTTATAGTGCCTTGCTTATTACAGTGTCTGCAGTGTTAAAGGTAGTAGACCAAGCCTGGGTTGCTCAAAAACAAAAAGGGGGAATTGTGGAGCTATGTTTAAATGAGAATGGGCATGATTTTATTACAGTGAGCAACTCAGGCTTTGAAGGACTGTGAAGATAATGTAGGCCCAGGGCTGATAACCTTGAGTGATGTTACAACTAAAATATGCGGAACTATGTTCAGGAGGAGAGACGACACCGTTGTACCAATTATATTAGTGCTAGAGACGTGTGCATAGAGAAGCTAGACCAATTATAAGTTGTTGTCTGCGCATGCTGTAGGGGTAGCATATATATACCTTGCTAGAACATTCATTAAAGGAGAACGATTATACTCGCATCGAGGTTGCGTCGTTACTCCGGGTCACTCCCATTCTGACAAGCTCTTGCTGCACCCCCAACCTGCCTGCTGGCAGGACAGAGTAAGGAGCTGAGAAGTCCTTGGCTTAGTGTAAGCATTGCTCTGCAGCAATTAAAACATCAGCATGTTATCAGCACTCTTCTCATCCTAATCCAAAACACAGCACCCTACCAGCTACTAGGAGGAAAAATAACTCTGTCCTAACTGAAACCAGGACACCAGGGAAGTAGTCACTTCACCGAGCCTGTCTGAATTCAAGAAGAGATTGGACTGTGTACTTAGTCACATGGTCTAAACTTTTGGGTAGACCTGTGCGGTGCCAGGAGTTGGACTTGATGATCCTTATGGGTCCTTTCCAGCTCGGGATATTCTATGATTCTATGATTCTGTTTCTAACCCCATGTCTCACCATGGTGGAGCAGTTCAGCAAGGACTGCATCCCATGGGAGGGACCCCATGTTGGAGCAGGGGAAGAGAGTGACCATGAAAGCAGAGGCAAAGTGCTATAGACTGACCACAATCCCCATTCCCCATTCCCCTGTAGTTCTCAGGGGGAGGAGGTGGAAGAGGATGGATGGGGGAAAATGGTTTTAGTTTGTTTTCTGTTTCTCACTTCTCTACCTTGTTAGAAATAGGCAATAAATTTTATTAATCTCCCTACTCTGAGTCTTTTCTGACCATCGCAATAATTGTTGAGTGATCTCCCCGTCCTTATCTCAACCCTTGAGCCCTTTTCATTGTATTTTCTCCCACTTTCCCTTTGACGACGGGGAGTGAGAGAGCGGCTGTAGTGGAGCTCGGCTGCCCAGTGGAGTAAAACCACCACAATAACCATTCTATAATTAATGTAGTTCACTAGAATTATCACTTGCAGTCACTGGTGGATGCATAATCTTGTCTGTGGCTTTGTATTTTTTGGAGGGGTAGTTGGGGGGGTGATTCTGAAGGGAGTGTTTTACATAAGACATGTAGATGAGGGTAGAAATTGTTCTCTTTTCATGTGCCCTACCTTTTCCAAAGGAAAACTAAAATTATATAAAACAAGCAGGTTTTGTGAAGTGGCAATTAGGAACATATACATCTGCAATGAAGTGATGAAGCAGCGATTAAGACCTGGAAGTCTCCCACTCCTTTAGGGTGAAATCCGTGTGCTCAGCTCACTGCCTGAAGTACCTGTATGCATGTAGCATGGGGAATAAACAGGAGGAGTTAGAAATCTGTGTTCGGTCAGGAGATTATGATCTGGTGGCAATTACAGAGACATGGTGGGACAGCTCACATGACTGGAATGTGGTCATGGATGGGTATGTCTTTTTCAGGAAAGACAGGCCAGAAAGGCGAGGTGGTGGAGTTGCTCTTTATGTGAGAGAGCAACTACAATGTATTGAGTACTTTCCAGGGGTGGACAAGGAGCAAGTTGAGAGTCTGTGGGTGAGAATTAAGGGGCAGACCAGCATGGGGGATACTGTTGTGGGTGTCTATTTCAGGCAGCCAGATCAGGATGAGGAAGTTGAAGAGGCCTTCTACAGGCAGCTGATAGCAGCCTCGCAATCACAGGCCCTGGTTATTGTGGGGGATTCCAACTACCCTGACATTTTCTGGAAGGCCTACTCAGCCAGCTATCCACAGTCCAGCAAGTTCCTTCAGTGTATTGATGATAACTTCCTGATGCAAATGGTGGATGTGCCAACTAGGAGAGGAGCACTGTTGGATCTTGTCCTCACTAACAAGGAGGGGCTGGTTGAAGTGGTGAAGGTTGAGGGCAGCCTTGGTTGCAGCAACCATGAGATGGTGGAGTTCAGGATCTCATGTGGCAGGAACAGAATACCAAGCAGAATCACAACTCTGCACTCAGTAGGGCCAACTTTGGCCTTTTCAAGCAATTATTAGGAGAAATTCCAAGGTACTTGAAGGAAAAGGGGCCCAAGATAGCTGGTTAGCATTCAAGGACTGCTTCTTCTGAGCTCAAGATCAGAACATCTCAACAGGTAAGTCAAGAAAGAGAGCCAGGAGACCTGCATGGTTAAACAGGGAACTGCTGGGCAAACTCAAGTGGAAGAAGAGAGTCTACAGATCATGGAAGGAGGGGCTGGCCACTTGGAAGGAATAGAAGACTGTTGTCAAAGGATGTAGGGAGGCAACTAGGAAAGCTCAGGCCTCCTTAGAATTAAACCTTGAGAGAGGGGTCAAGGACAACAGAAAGGGCTTCTTCAAATACACTGTGGATAAAATGAACACTAGAGGCAATGTAGGCCCACTAATGAATGAGGTGGGTGCCCTGGTGACAGAAGATAAAGAGAAGGTGGAGTTACTGAATGCCTTCTTTGCCTTTGTCTATAATGCCGGAGGCTTTTCTGAGGAGCCCTGTACCCCTGAGGCCCCAGAGGAAGTCAGAATAAAGGAGGAGCTTGCCTTGGTTGATGAGGACTGGGTTAAGGACCAATTAAGCAATCTGGACATCCATAAGTCCATGGGTCCTGATGGGATGCAACCATGGGTGCTGAGGGAGATGGCAGAAGTCATAGCTAGGCCACTCTCCATCATCTTTGGTAAGTCGTGGGGAATGGGAGAGGTGCCTGAGGAGTGGAGAAAAGCAAATTTCACTCCGGTCTTCAAAATGGGCAAGAAGGAGGACCCGAGTAACTACAGACCAGTCAGCCTCACCTCCATCCCTGGAAAGGTGATGTAACAACTTATCCTTGGCGTTGTCTCTAGTCACATCAAGGATAAAAGGGTCATTAGGGGCAGTCAACATGGCTTCACCAAGGGGAAGTGGTGCTTGACCAACCTGATAGCCTTTTATGAGGATATAACCAGGTGGATAGATGATGGAAAGGTAGTGGACGTGATCTATCTTGATTTCAGTAAAGCCTTTGACACTGTCTCCCACAGCATCCTCGCAGCTAAACTGAGGAAGCGTGGTCTGGATGATCAGGTAGTGAGGTGGACTGTGAACTGGCTGAAGGGAAGAAGCCAGAGGGTTGTGGTCAATGGGACGGAGTCGAGTTGGAGGCCTGTATCTAGTGGAGTCCCTCAAGGGTTGGTGCTGGGACCAGTGCAATTCAACATATTCATCGATGACTTGGATGAGGGAATGGAGTGTGCCGTCAGCAAGTTTGCTGACGACACTAAACTGGGAGGAGTGGCTGACATGCCAGAAGGCTGTGCTGTCATCCAGCGGGACCTAGACAGACTGGAGAATTGGGCAGGGAGAAATTTAATGAAAAAATAACGAGGACAAATGTAGAGTCCTGCATCTGGGCAAGAACAACCCCAGACACCAGTATAAGTTGGGGACTGCCCTGTTGGAGAGCAGCATAGGGGAAAGGGACCTGGGAGTCCTGATGGACAGCGGGCAGGATGACCATGAGCCAGCACTGTGCCCTTGTGGCCAAGAAGGCCAATGGCATCCTGGGGTGTATTAGAAGGGGTGTGGTTAGTAGGTAGAGAGAGGTTCTCCTCCCCCTCTACTTTGCCCTGGTGAGACCGCATCTGGAATATTGCATCCAGTTCTGAGCCCCTCAGTTCAAGAAGGATGGGGAACTGCTCGAGAGAGTCCAGTGCAGAGCCACAAGGATGATTAAGGGAGTGGAGCATCTCCCTTACAAGGAAAGACTGAGGGAGATGGGTCTCTTTAGCTTGGAGAAGAGGAGACTGAGGGGTGACCTTATTAATGTTTATAAATATGTAAAGGGTGAATGTCAGGAGGACAGAGCTAGGCTCTTCTTGGTGACATCTAATGATAGGACAAGGGGCAATGGGTGCAACCTGGAACATAGGAGGTTCAGCTTAAATATGAGACAAAGCTTTTTCACTGTGAGGGTAACAGAACACTGGAACAGGCTGCCCAGGGGGGTTGTGGAGTCTCCTTCTCTGGAGACATTCAAAACCCGCCTGGATACGTTCCTGTGATGTGACCTAGGTGTTCTTGCTCCGGCAGGGGGGTTGGACTAGATTATCTTTTAAGGTCTCTTCCAATCCCTAACATTCTGTGATTCGATGTTTCTGTGAAATTACAACCTTTCATTTTTGAAAAGGGCAAAGGATAAAAAGCAGGAATGTTTGTCAAATGTTTGCACCATAATTAACATCACACGCTGCTTAGCTTTTCACTTACTGAACCTAATACTGAATTGGAATTGGGCCACTTTATGCAGTGTGGGAAAAATCTGTGTGTGATAAATGCTTGAGTCCCAAATAGGATTAAAATTAAAGTTTGTAATTTATTAAGCGAATAGAGGCAAGCAAACAGCGCTGGGTGCACCGGGAGTCTCTGCTCCACCAAGATGCACACCTGTTACATCAGGAGGCTGATTTTTATGCTCCTAGACTAATACATATTCATCACTATTCCTAGAAAAGGCAGGTTTATTATAATTAGTTCCCAGAATCCAAACCCTCTCCGGACACATGCGTATCAGTCTCTGGTGGTCTTTCTGGGGGTCTCTTGTGCTGAAGGCTCGTAGTCTTCCTCCCAGGCTTCGGTCGTCCTTCAACTCCCCCTTTCTCCTTATTTGGTGGATCCTTTTGCCAAACATCAGAAGCTTGGGCAGCATCTCATGCAGGAGTCAGTAGTTTCCAAAAAAAAACCTCCTTGGTCCTCTTATCTCCCAGACTCGAGTCTCAGTGTTCATCCTTCAAGCCCTCTATTTACACGAATTGCTAGACTCTTATTTTGCATAGTACAAGAACTATGTACACTAATCACTCTGTTTTTCTTAGATAGAAAGTTACATTTCATCATGCTGCCCTAGCATTGTTTCATACACAACACGAATCATATTAACACTTCTCACATGTGTAAAGCAGATATGTGCAGCAGACCTTATAGGCCTGTACCTTCTTTATCTGAAAATAGCACTCTATAGGTATGTAGTCCCTGCGATGATTTTGTTTGGCCTTGGCAAGATATGCGCTACTTATCATACTGAGCAATAATGGCTCATTTTTCACTCATTTTACCCATCCCTATCTTTTTTTCTTTTTTTTTTCTTCTTTTTTTTAAATTGGAAACTCTTTTGGGGAAAGAGTTATCTTTTATATTTTGTTTATTCTCTTCACGATTAGACAGGGGCATTGGTAATAATGGACTTTTTTGTTTATATGCTTAATTTCAAAATTTACTTGCTTCCTGTCAAGGATCGCTTTGCCATGGTATGTCTGCACTTTCTAGACTACCCTCTTCTTAAGCATACCAGTCCTTGGAAATATGCTATATGGAAACATCCTGTACTTGATACTACTGTTTATAAAGTAGCACGTGATGTCAGCTATTACAATTTCATAATCAAGAATCATATGCTCTTCTGGTCTGTAGTTTGAAAAATCTAATAATTGCTAATACACACAATAGATCATACTGTGGAATCACCGCTGTGTTTTCATGGTCTGAGTTATTTATAGATAAAATGATTTACATGTTTGTGAACTATCTTTTGTGGGCACAATATTATTGAAGATTTTTTCTTTTAAGTCATTTAAGTTTATTTTCTCATTTTCCACAACATGTTTTGATCTCCTAAAGGAAATAACTTATCCTCTCAATCTTTTTCATTTTCCTTAAGGTAAAATGTTCACTTTTGACTAGATCTATTTGAGAGTAATGTAATTTGTCAACTTGTGTGTTTGGAACTAGGACTGAATTTGTGTTTGGAGAGCATATGCCAAAATCACTTTTGTTTTTTTTTGTTCTACTGTGGTGAAAGAAATTCAGGAGATTTTTATCTAAAACTACTTCCAATACTGATTATCTGGGGACAGAGTCTGATCATCATCACACTAACATAAAGTTGGTTTATTTCTATTAAAGTCAATAGTATTCTATCTGGCTAAAAATGGTGCAAGTAAAATAAAATTCATGTGTACAATTACATTAGATATTCTGAGTTAAATGATTGCAATGCAGGCTGATCATGCTCAGTAAGCCAGATCTGAATTTGGCCCTCTATGTTTACTTCTTGCACTGAGTTGAGCTCAGTTTTTTTTATGTAAACAGTTGCATATCTAACATAATATAGAATTATTAATTAATTAATTTAATACTTTTTTCCTAATGAGAAATACCAATGATACGCAGAATTCTATTGGGGAAAAAATGTTTCTAAATAATTTATCTGAAGAGATACCCCATCATCCTGACTCCAGATGCTGGCAGTTTTGTAGGAAAATGGCTAGCTCATTGCTATGCCAAGGAATGAACTTCCACAACTACCTTCTGGCCACAGCCACATCCTGTATTGCCTCCAGAACAGAGGAAAGGGAAATGTCATCCCAGATTAGACTAAAACAAGCCCAGGTGGGACCCAGAAATCAGGCCATGAGGCTGGTTGCAAGCTGAGGGTAGAAACCTTCCAGGAGCCAGCAGCTGCCTTATAGACAGGCATGATAGAACTATTACAATGAAAGGACTGAGCAAAAAGTGACAAACAGCCAGATGGAAAGCCCTGAATTATCGCTCGGATCCTGGCAGTAATCTGGATGAGCCTTATTTCTGTACACCCTAACCTGGGCTGCTGTTCAGGGTTGAATCCAAAACTTCTAGTTCACCTTTGTTTTTACACTTACTGCAATCAAGAGTAATTAAAGTAGTTATTTCTGACAGCAGCACTAAAGTAATTCTCTGTTACTCATTAGTGTGGTGGTTTTACTCAGGTGGGCAGCCAAGCTCCACCACAGCCACTCTCTCACTCCCCCTCCTCAAAGGGAAAGTGGGAAAAATCTTATGCAAAGGGCTCAAGGGTTGAGATAAGGACAGGGAGACTGCACAGTAATTATCATGACAGGCAAAACAGACTCAGCATAGGGAGATAGTAAGATTTATTGCCTATTACTAACAAGCTAGAGAAGTGAGAAACAAAGGTAAGAGACCAAAAACACCTTCCCCCCATCCACCCTCTTCCACCTCCGAGCAGCACAGGGAAATGGGGAAATGGGGGTTGTGGTCAGTCTACAGCACTTTGTCTCCGCCGCTCCTTCTTGGTCACTCTCTTTCCCTGATCCAATGTGGAGTCCCTCCCACGGGATGCAGTCCTTGATGAACTGATCCAGTGTGGGCTTCCCACAGGCAGCAGCTCTTCAAGAACTGCTCCAGATATGGCTCCGTACCAAGGGGTCCATCCATTGGGAGCACACTGCTCCAACCTGGATACCCCACGGGCAGCAGCTCCTGCCAGGTCACCTGCTCCTGCGTGATCTCTTCTCCATGGGCTACAGGTCTGGCCCTGAATCTTCTCCAGCAGGGGTCTTCCACAGGCTGCAGTCTCTGTCAGTGCAGGTCCACCTGCTCCACCGTGGTCTCCTCCACGGGCTGCAGAGTGGAACCCTGTTCCACCGTGGTACTCCATGGGCTGCAGGGGGACAGCCTGCTTCACCATGGTCCTCACCACAGGCCGCAGGGGACTTCTGCTCCGGCTCCTGGAGCACCTCTCCTCCTCCTTCTTCACTGACCTTGGCACCTGCAAGGCTGTTTCTCACTCCTCTCACACTCCCAGCTGCTGTGTGGCAGCAGTTTTTTTTTTCTCTGTCTTAAATATGCTCTCACAGAGGTACAAATAATATAGCTTATTGTCCTGGCTCTGTCCAGCAGTGGGGCCCTTATCTAACAAGCCTCTGCTTACCAAGGACTTGAGCCTGAAGGGACTTGTGCTTCAAAAGTTCAAGGCACTCACCTCCAAACCTGTGATATCCATAGCCTGCCAGGCTTGCAGTACTGAGTCCCCATGGCCATTTTTGGTCAGAAAGATGCAGTAAGTACTTAAAGGCTCTTTCCAATCTGCACACTGCTTTCTCAGTGGAAGAAATAATTTTTCCCTACATTTATGGCTAAAGAAATTTATACTATTATATAATATAAACTATATAATTCTTAAAATAACGTGCTTACGTCTAGAAGATATATAAAAAAGAAAGAATGACGTAATGTCCTGGTTTCAGTTAGGACAGAGTTATTTTTCCTCCTAGTAGCTGGTAGGGTGCTGTGTTTTGGATTAGGAAGAGAAGAGTGCTGATAACATGCTGATGTTTTAATTGCTGCAGAGCAGTGCTTACACCAAGCCAAGGACTTTTCATCACCTCACTCTGTCCTGCCAGTGGGCAGGCTAGGGGTGCTGGGAGGGGACAGCTACTCCTGCCTCAGGAAAAGACAAGCCCATTAGTGGGATTGCTTTTGCTCAGGGACCTGGATGCACTTGGTGGGTAATGCAAAAGAATGGTGTGAAAAGTGTTAATATGATTCGTGTCAGTATGGAACAATGCTAGGGCCGCATGATGAAATATAACCTTCTATTTAAGAAAAACAGAGTGATTAGTGTACATAGTTTTTGTATCATGCAAACAAAGGGTACAGCAATTTGTGTAAATAGAGGGTTTGAAGGGCGAACATTGAGACTCTAGTCTGGGAGATAAGAGGACCAAGGAGTTTTTTTTTTAAGAAACTGCTGACTTTTGCATGGGACGCTGCTTAAGCGTCTGATATCCAGCAAAGAGATCCACCAAATAAGGAGAAAGGGGGAGTTGAAGGACGACCGAAGGACAAAGCCTGGGAGGAAGACTACGAGCCTTCAGCACAAGAGACCCCCAGAAAGACCACCAGAGACTGATACGCATGTGTCCGGAGAGGGTTTGGATTCTGGGAACTAATTATAATAACCTTGCCTTTTCTAGGAATAGTGATGAATATGTATTAGTCTAGGAGCATAAAAACCAGCCCCCTGATGTAACAGGTGTGCATCTTGGTGGAGCAGAGACTCCCGGTGCACCCAGCGCTGTTTGCTTGCCTCTATTCGCTTAATAAATTACAAACTTTAATTAGAATCCTGTTTGGGACTCAGTCATTTATCACAACTGGGGGCTCGTCCGGGAGGGTCTTGGTTCCTGAATTCTGACTTGATCTAGGAGGGGCGCCCCACCATTCGGTGGCTCCTAATCGAGTCAGGTCAGGACTAACACCATCCTGAACCTGAATAAAGGCAAGCAAAGAATTTGATTTTTTTATGAGCTCCCTTGCCGGCTGCAGCATTGTTTTTTTTACCCGTAAGACACACATCAAATGGACACATTTCACAGTTCCCCGCTTCCTTTTTTCATAGTATTGATTCGTGTTTTCTCTTCGACCTTTGCTAGTAACAATTGGATCTCATCTGTTGGTTCTGAGAGGGAAGTCCATTTCTTAAGCATCATTACTGATACATCACCTTTCTTCTCTATCGAAGTCATTACAAATTGGGTACTATTTATTATTCCGTGTATTAATAATGTAAAACAAGGTATCACACAAGGTATAAACAATAACATCATTATACCACATGAAAATAAAAACAATATTCTTTTAACCCATGGTCCACCAGGCAGCCAGGAAAGCAAATCCCAATCCATACTCCTCCAAGATTTTACTGGGATGTGAGCCAATTTTCTTAATTTCTTTTTACAAGTTCATTCACAGCTTTTCCTTCATCATCAATCTCTAAACAGGAATTACTAAGGTTAAATTTTCCACAGACTTCTCCTTCTTGTGCTAGCAAATAATCTAAAGCTAAGCGATTTTGATACAAAGCAGTTCTCATATTGGTATTTTTTTGCAATTAATCCGAGTGCATCTCCAGTTTTATTCACAACTATTTCTACTACAGCTTGCAAATTAATTAGTCTATTAAGCATATATATAAAAATTGGGGTCCTATAGCCCCAAGATCCGTACTCCAACAAGCACAACCCCAGTATGAGGGTCCACAGTCATGATAACTCCTGTCCCACGCATAATCTCTTATCCAGTCAGTGTAACACGTAGAAGCCACTGTTCCACCCTTTCTAGGACAAATGTACTTGGGCTGGTTACTGTATCTCCTCCAACTCAGGCTTCCACAATCAGTATATGGGTCTTCATTTATAATATCACAGGCATCAAAGGTTATCGACACTGAGGTATTCAGGGTGGTTACAACTTCACTTGTTCCAATTAATTTGCCTACTTTTGAATCAGTCTTCATTTCTACCCAATATTGATGAGGGAGTTCTTTTGGATCATAGCATACAGTCCTGTCACCTTCTCTGTATAGAGCATACTGAGTTAGGTTAAAAGTTCAGCTTCCTATTTTCTGGCCTTTACAGTCATAGACAGTATGATACACCAATGTTTGGGAGCTCAACCATCCTTTTCTAGTAGTTACTATACATTGACCGCAGTTGTTGGCCGTAGCTTGGGCCAAGAAACTCACCCCAAGTAGGACTAGAAGAGGTCCAGTAAGGGCCATGGTGATCAGCGGCCACAGCCCGAAGGGGTTGCAGACCTTCCCAGCCGCAGCACCAGTTCCCTATCCGGTCTTGCCCTCTTCCCTAATCTTAAAGGGGTGTACACTGCAGATAGCCTACTGTTACCTCCAGGGGATAATGCTTAGCTGATCCCTGTTATTGATAAATCTCTTCCCTTAGTAGGTATCTATTCCAGAGTTTCTCTGTTTAATAATTTTACAGGAGGAATTACAACAAATTTGGAGTAAATACAATAAAAGAGTAATTACAATAAAATTCCCACAGCAACTTAACTTATACTCTTTGATGAAAGCTTCTTCAAGTCCATCTGATGGTTAGTTTAGTTTCTCCTGGTTCTGATATTAATTTCCACTCTTCCACTGAACCTTGTACTTGTGACACGTGTCCATCCTTTTTCAGCAGTTCTCACAGCTGTTTCCTTGTTAATAGATAACAGTTAATAAATATCAAATGTTTTCTTGTTAATAAAGCAAGAAAGGGTCTTTCCTAGAGGGGAGATTAGTTTTCTTCTTCAGATGTTCTTAGTAGAATACCATCTCCTGGTTTTAACTGATGAATTGCAAATCCTATATGTGGTGTCTGAGCCATCATTCCAGTTTCTCTTAGCTCTTTTAATCTTCTACCAATGGTAATTATATATTTCTGGATACTACAATCCTCAACTACATTGTTCCTTAGGGGCATCTCTTGAGAATAAGGCATGCCATATAACATTTCATATGGTGATAATCCAGTCTCACTGTGTTGTTTAGTTCTAATGTTTAAAAGTGCCAATGGTAAGCATTTCGTCCAGGGCATTTCTGTCTCAATCATTAACTTAGCCAATTGTTGTTTTATTGTTTGATTTATTCTTTCTACTTTCCCGAAGCTTTGTGGGTGCCACGAAGTGTGGTACTCCAACTGAATACCTAATGATTGACATAATAATTTTATTATTTTAGAAGTAAAGTGTGTGCCCTGATCAGAATCAATGGATTATTCCATATCTGGGTATTAAGTGTTCTAATAACATTTTTACCACCGTTCCGTGCCCCAACAGCCAGAGAACAAGCAACCCGAGATGGCAAGGTGTCTCCTGAATCACCCCTAAACTCTTTACGTTCCTGATGTTATCACCAACCATGGGGCTTGTCGACCCCCATGGCCACACTCCCACATCTCCCCCTTCTTTAACATAAAAAAGTGCGATTAACAGAAATTGAGAAAGCACGATTAAAACAAACTAAAACACAGAGAAAAACTGCCAGGCACACTAATTCTATCTTTAACAAACTTTGTGACCACATCCCTGGGAGAGGCACGTGCTGAGTGCTGCCCAGCCGGGGGGGGGGGGCTCTGGCTGCCCCTCCAACTCCTGGAGTCCTTGTTTGTAGGTCCTGCATATGCCAGCGGGACCCTCCCAGATGTTGTTTTTTGTTGAGCTGGACTCCATACCGCAGAGGAGGGTACTGTGATCATGTTAAGGCAGATGATGAGACGGCCGGATGGACTCACGGAGCTGACACCCATCTAGGACTGGCTTCTATTAAAACACAGGCATAACCTCGGCCCCCAAGTTATTAGAATGTAGGGCCCTTCCCAATAATTGGTGCTGTATTTTTTTTAATTTTAGTTATTTATTCATTTTACCATGACCTGTGATCTTCCTTTAACTGAGTTTCTCCCAGATCTGTCTCCTACATCTGTCTGTCGCTTTTTCTCCTGCACGGACAGATGCAAGGACCTTCCTCTGTCCGTCGATTTAAAAAGAATTAAGAACATAGCATACTTTATCTATCTTTTCTTAGGGGGTCACACCACTGCTCCCCCCTCTTTGTTTTAGAAGCTGTCCTGGTTTTAGTTAGGATAGAGTTAATTTTCCTCCCAGTAGCTGGTAGGGTGCTATGTTTTGGATTTAGAATGAGACTAATGTTGACAAAACACTGAAGTTTTAATTGCTGCAGAGCAATGCTTACACTAAGCCAAGGACTTTTCAGCTCCTCGCTCTGTCCTGCCAGCGAGCACGCTGGGGGTGCAGCAAGAGCTGGGAGGGGACAGACCCAGGACAGCTGACCCAAACTGGCCAAAGGGGTATTCCGTACCATCTGACAGCATGCTGAACAATATATAGGGGTGGCTACTGAGGACAGGCTGGGCATCAGTCAGCGGGTAGCAAGCAATTGCACCGTGCATCACCCGCTCCGTACACATCATCATTATTATTATTTTATTTTCTGTCCCAATAAACTGTTTCTGTCTCAACCCACAGGCCGCAGTTTTTCTCGTTTCTCTCCCTCATCCCAGAGAGGGAGGGAGGGTGAGGGAACGGCTGTGTGGCGTTTAGCTGCCGGCCGGGTTAAACCACAACAGAAGCATAGATAAATTGATACAAAGGAACACTTAAATATACAACTGGACACAAAAATATATATTTTAAGAGAAATTCACATCAGTAATTGTATAAAGCTTTTTCTGTACTAAGGGGTCCCGAAAATTTAGGACTAAAACATTAGCTTTGTAATGTAACAAGGTTATCATGACAGTCCTCAAAGGCCACTATATAGCACACTGACATATTCAAGGCTACCAGCTTATATTTCAGTCTGTATATTCAAGTTTTGAGGTCCTTTTATGATTATGCAAACATCAGAAATACAGTCATATAATAAATGGTACTTATGAAAGCAGAGTTTTAGAGCCAATATTAATTTTGCAGGCTCAAAACACCCACTTAATATTTAAACAAGTATTTGATACTTCTGTTTTTTCAAAAATAGTGTAAATGCATTTACATAAAAATAATTTTTACTTTTCAACAAGCGTGCTCATGTGATTTTTATATTAGTACAAACTTAAAAAACAAACAAACAAATCCACCATATGACTTTTTAAAATAAATGATACCAATTCACCTTTCCCCTACTTGAGTACAGTTACATTAAGGCTTTGAACCATCTGACCCATGATTTTACAACATTAAAATGAATGGGTCCACATGGATGCTAGTATGTCTCACTGAGACTCAGCATGAACAGAATTAAAGCTCACCACCTTAAAGAAACAGAAAGTCACATGCTCATGCCTTAACTATATTCCTTTTGGTCTCCAAACTAGAACATAAAGTTTAACAGTAACAGTATTTCATGGCAAGAGATGAGTACTTTTTTATTAATTATATTTTAGTAATTAATATTATTAGTTTAATGGCAACATCTTTGGAGAAACTACCTTTTTTTTTTTTTTACAACACTGCTTTCTGGTGGTGATTCAGGCATGGGGAGTTCATTCAGTTCAACGTGCTGTAAATATAGCCCCACTTTTTCCCCTTTAATAGTTCCAGGGCCCTACATAGAGCATGCAGCTCACAAGCCTGAGCTGACCATGATGGACTCAAAGGTCCCGATTCCACAGATTCTAGGTCGTTATTAATTATTGGATATCCTGATTTGGCCACTCTATCATATAGTACTGAACCAATTTTAATTTGCTACCTTTTCTCTGGTCCCGGGTCCTCAATTTTGTCTGACCCATCTAGGAATTTTACTGTGGCAATTCCTACAGCCCTTGGTTACCTAGTAAGAGTGTCTTGCAAGGGGGTCTATAAACTATCACCCACCCACGAATCCTATAGGAATCGCTTCGGTCCTTCACCGGCCAAGTCCCTCGCGGGAGATTGGAACCGCAGTTAGAAGACCTCTGCACTCGCTTCGGAACTAGGTTCCATCTCAGTCACACTCTTACACACACAGGCAACCGAATCCCACCCAACCGAACGGTATACGCCTTAAATACTCACGACTCCGTCGTCTTCGTTCGGATCTTCGTGCACAGAATTACGGGTAAAAAACAATGCTGCAGCTGGCAAGGGAGCTCATAAAAAATCAAATTCTTTGCTTGCCTTTATTCAGGTTCAGGATGGTGTTAGTCCTGACCTGACTCGATTAGGACTACGAGCCTTCAGCACAAGAGACCCCCAGAAAGACCACCAGAGACTGATACGCATGCGTCCGGAGAGGGTTTGGATTCTGGGAACTAATTATAATAACCCTGCCTTTTCTAGGAATAGTGATGAATATGTATTAGTCTAGGAGCATAAAAACCAGCCCCCTGATGTAACAGGTGTGCATCTTGGTGGAGCAGAGACTCCTGGTGCACCCAGCGCTGTTTGCTTGCCTCTGTTCGCTTAATAAATTACAAACTTTAATTTTAATCCTATTTGGGACTCAGTCATTTATCACAATGGGAAGGTCCGGTGTGTACCTCAATGGGATTTCGTAGTGTGTGAGAATAGCCCATTAGTTGAATTGTATTATGTTAATTATTATATAATACTGTATGTCATCACTACCATGATTGCTATATACCATAGATTAAAATGGTGATTAATTAGAATGTATTGGAAAGAGTGTAACCTGAGCATGACATAAATGGTATGGAATAAGGGGTGGATATATGTCCTGGTTTCAGTTAGGACAGAGTTAATTTTCCTCCTAGTAGCTGGTACGTTACTGTGTTTTGGATTAGGATGAGAAGAGTGCTGATAACATGCTGATGTTTTAATTGTTGCAGAGCACTGCTTACACTAAGCCAAGGACTTTTCAGCTCCTCACTCTGTCCTGCCAGCAGGCAGGCTAGGGGTGCAGTAGGATCTGGGAGCGGACAGACCCGGGACAGCTGACCCAAACTGGCCAAAGGGGTATTCCATACCATCTGACGTCATGCTGAACAATATATAGGGGTGGCTAGCCAGTGTGGGGGGGGCGGCTCCTCAGGGATAGGCTGGACATCGGCCAGGGGGTGGTGAGCAATTGCATTGTGCATCACTTGTTTGTACATATTATTATTATTATTATTATTATTATCTATCTTAATAAACTGTCTATCTCAACTCACAGTCTTCACTTTCCCGTTTCTCTCCCCCATCCCAGAGAGGGAGGGGGGAGGGGGGGCGAACGGCTGTGTGCTGTTTAGCTGCCGACCGGGTTAAACCACAACACCGTTTTTATCAATTTAACAATGTGATTGAATGCACCCTCATCAAGGTTGCAGACAACACCAAGCAGAGTGGTGCAGTCAATACAACACAAGGAAGGGATGTCTTTCAAAAGGACTTGGATAAGCTTGAAAACTGGGCCGATGTGAACCGAATCAGGTTCATCAATTTTAAGTGCAAGGTGCTGCAACTGGGTTAGGTCAGTCCTGGACATCAGCACAGACTGGAAGAAGAGCTCGTTGAGAACAGCCCTGCAGAGAAGGACTTGGGGGTTCTGGTGGATGAAAAGCTTCACATGAACCAGTGGTGCTGTGCACTTGCAGCCCAGAAGGCTAACTGCTGGGCTGCATCAAAAGAGGAGTGGCCAGGAGGTCGAGGGAGGTGACTGTCCTTCCCTCTACTCTGCCTTTGTGAGGCCCCACTTGGAGTACTGCATCCAGGTTTGGGGCCCCCAGAACAAGAAGAATGTGGACCTGTTAGAGCAGGTCCAGAGGAGGGCCATGAAAATTATCAGAGGGCTGGAGCACCTCTCCTATGAAGAAAGGCTGAGAGGCTGAGAGATTTAGATTTAGATTAGAGATTAGGAGGAAATTCTTCATTCAGAGGGTGGTGTGGCACTGGAACAGGTTGCCCAGAGAAGTAGTGGATGCCCCATCCCTGGAGGCCTTCAACACCAAGTTGGATGAGGCCCTGGGCACCCTGATCCAGTGGGTGGCATCCCTGCCTATGGCAGGGGGGTTGGAACTAGATGATCTTTAGGGTCCCTTCCAACCCAAGACATTCTGTGAAATTTTATGTGAAAGAACTTCTTCACAGTAAGAGTGATGGAGCACTGGAACAGGCTGCCCAGGGAGGTTGTGGAGTCTCCTTCTCTGGAGATATTCGAGACCAGTCTGGATTCCTACCTGTGCAACCTGCTCTAGGGAACCTGGAGGGTTGGACCCGATGATCTCTGGAGGTCCCTTCCAACCCCTATAATTCTGTGATTCTATGAAATATGGAAACAAACCAGACTTGTACACCAAATAATGAGGGATGATACTTCTTGGGGATTTTCACAACTTTGGGAAAAACTTACTTCCTGGCTACCTAATTTTACATGGCTAAAGCAACTGTTTATTGCAGTCATTATAGTTATTGTATTGGGATTATTAATATGTTGTACGTTGCAGTGTTTCATGTGGATGTGTAAGCAAACTGGAAACTTGTATGAGGAATGGAAAAAGCACAAGTTGAGGCAGAACATTGAAAGTGTCAAGTATTTCACCAAGACCCTCAAAGGGAATGGTGTTATATAGAAAAAAAAAAAAAAAAAAAAAAAAAGCTTAGGAAAAAGAAAAGGGGGGACTTGAGACAGGGAGCAAAGGAAAGCATGTCAATTTTGCAGGTTTTAGCTGACACAGGAAGTATGCTGTACATCAACCACAAGGACAGGACTGAGGTAGGGAGTATGCTGTACATCAACCACAAGGACAGGACTGAGGCAGGGAGTAAGAGGATGGGATGACCCTAAAAGATAAGGGAAGAAATGACTTCATACGCACAGATACTAGAACCAGCAAGAACTGGCTTGGACTGATGAAGTCTATAAATGAGAGGAAGAGTCAAAAGTTTAGCAGCGAGGAAGACTTCTGGCCTTCATCAAAAGACCACCAGAGTACGCTGGATGACCACCCAAGGACTCTAGTGTGCATGCGGATAGGGGCGGGAACCTATGTTAATGATTCTTCAGATACCTAATGTGAATATGCAAGAGACTTATGGGGAAGTGAAATGAATACGTATATATCCCATCAATATAAGCACCCTGGTAGTAACCCTTGGTGTGCAAGCTAGGAGAAGCGATCCCCCTTGCACCCAGCGCTGCAATAAACATACCTGCTCTATAATTCTTCAGGAGCTGTGAAGTTTGTTTTCTGCACCTCACTATCCTTCCATTCCAACATTCCAGTTATGGGAGCCATCCCACCACGTCTCTGTAATGCCAATGAGGTCATAGCCCTGCAGGTGTGCGTACATCTCATTTGACATTTGACAGTGTCAAATGCTTTGCACAAGTCCAGGTAGATGATGTAAGTAGTACAGGTAAATGATGTCATTGTTCCCATTGTTCCCTTCACACAGAAAATATGTTATATTCTCTTACTGATATAGGCACTAATCTTGCAAATTGTTCCACGTTTACAGGGATCTATTCACCTATAGAAAAGCCCAAGAATTTTAAATGAACTTCACATAAAGGTCAGCCCTGACTTTATCTCAGATTCCCATCCACAATAAGAAGCTTATTTACCTAGTGGGTATACTTTGATGCCAAATACATGAGATGTCCCAGTGCTATTGTACCAGTCAGGATGATTAAGGCCTGCTATTGCACACAGAGACCTGACAGTACCAAGGAAAATATGGAACAATTTCAGGTGGCCAAAATTCCAGTGGGTGAGTAGGGAACAGACTATTCACAGCACCTATTTTAGACTTCTGAATGACTTTGCCCATAAGGCAAAGGCAGGGACAGGAAGAATGATGAACCACCCTGTGTAGGAGAAAATCAGGTTCAAGACCAGCTAAGGAACCTGAAGGTGCGCAAGTCCATGGGACCTGATGAGATACAGCTGTGGGTTCTGAGGGAACTGGCAGATGTAGTTACCGTACAGGTACTTACCGTGCCTGTCCTCAACATAAAATACAGTGTGAAACAGCCAAGTGTTTCCTTCACATGTAGAGCCTGTTGGATTTTGCCCAGATTTTCAAGAAAACATCTGTTGGACTGGACATGACAAAAAAAAAAAAAAAAGCAAACAGTGGTAGAGACAGTTATACCTCCCACCTCTTATTATTTTAATTCTTTCATTATTTATAATTTTATTTTTTATTATTTATGCTTGCTTTGTTAACTCATAAAGAGTATAGGAAATGCTTGTTTACATCCCAATTTCACTTCATTGAATTTAATCCATACATGCAACCTCCCAAGAGATGGCCTGTCAGAGTATTCCAGGGTGGGAGATCTTCTCAGTCCATTGTGGCTGAGCCATTGTATTCTGTAAAATAATTCAGATTCACTGGGACAGGGAGGAAAAGGCAGGCAGTGGGTAGGGCAGTTGATGAGGAACAGTGGCTCAGGCAATATATACGTTGGATGAGAGGTCAAGCCTCAGGTTCTGTGATTCCTTAATATAAAATATCTAAACATAGTGAGAGGAGGGAAAAAATAGAGGGTAGAGCAAGGGCCTGGCTTTCTTTGGCTCCATACATGTTATTGGAAGTCTATTTGCATAGCTGAGTGTTACGGATTCTGCCAGGCATGACTGAATGTAAAGCCATGTACCCAAAAAGCCCTTTTCAGGTCTAGATTCATATGTTAACTACATCGTAGATCATGTTAGCGAGACCTGGTATATATTGCTTCTTTTTTTCCCAGTGTTCTCACTGTCCTGGTAGGAATCTACACTGAAGAGAAATGTGGCACGATCTGGGGGCTGCAACTCTAATGCTATTGCAACACACGTCTGCCTAAGTCTAGACAGGTCCTAAGAGAGTCATGAAAATGCTACGTACATCTGACTCTCCTTTTATATCCAGTTTGAGCATTTTCTGCAGTTCTCATTCTTCCATTAGACAAGTTTCTTTCTCATACGTCTGGATAAATATGTTTTTCCTTCAGTTCATGAACGTGAAGATGAATTGTGGGATCAATCATTCTCTATCCACTGCATGGATAAAAACAAAAACAAAAACAACCCTCCCACACACAAAGGAAATAGAAAAATTCAGGGAAGGGCTCTTGAACCAGTGACAGTTGAAGGTGTATACTTTTATTATGCTGTGCCTTCTGCCACAGAAAAAGTCTTGCTCAAGAGTTTGGCTGCCATAATGTGGACAAAAATTAACATTTCAATCCAGGCTGGATAGCACTAGTTGGACGGAACTACTGTAGCTATAATGCATTATAAAATCTTTTTTAATTTATTAAAAGAAGAAAAGATCAAGGATTGTTTCCATGAACCTTAACCACTTTACTGGTATAAAATCATATTAAGTTTGAAGTATGCCAACTGTATGAAGTTCAATAAGGCTAACTGCCAGGTCCTGCACATGGTGCACAACAACCCATCCAATGCTACAAGCTGGGGGAAGAGTGGCTGGAAAGCTGCCCACCGAAAAGGGGCCTGGAAGTATTGGTCAATAACCGGATAAATATGAGCCAGCAATGTGCTCAGGTGGCCAATAAGGCCAACAGCATCCTGGCTTGTATCAGAAACAGCGTGGCCAGCAGGACTAAGGACGTGATTGTCCCCCTGTACTCAGCACTGGTGAGGCCGCACCGCGAATACTGTGTTCATTTTTGGGCCCCTCACTACAAGAAGGACATCGAGGTGCTGGAGTGTGTCCAAAGAAGGGCAACCAAACTGGTGAAGGGTCTAGAGAACAAGTCTTACGAGGAGCGGCTGAGGGAGCTGGGATTGTTCAACCTGGAGAAAAGGAGGCTCAGGGGCAACCTTATGTGATAAACAACTGAGTCCCAAATAGGATTCTAATTAAAGTTTGTGATTTATTAAGAGAATAAGCAAGCAAACAGCGCTGGGTGCACCGGGAGTCTCTGCTCCACCAAGATGCACACCTGTTACATCAGGAGGCTGATTTTTATGCTCCTAGACTGATACAAATTCATCACTATTCCTAGAAAAGGCAGGGTTATTATAATTAGTTCCCAGAATCCTAACCCTCTCTGGACGCATGCGGATCAGTCTCTGGTGGTCTTTCTGGGGTCTCTTGTGCTGAACGCTCGTAGTCTTCCTCCCAGGCTTTGTCCTTCGGTCATCCTTCAACTCCCCCTTTCTCTTTATTTGGTGGATTTCTTTGCTGGATATCAGAGGCTTAGGCAGCGTCCCATGCAAAAGATAGCAGTTTCATAAAAAAACCTCCTTGGTCCTCTTATCTCCCAGACTAGAGTCTCAATGTTCACCCTTCAAACCCTCTATTTACACAAATTGCTGGACCGTTCCTTTGCATGATACAAAAACTATGTGCACTAATCACTCTGTTTTTCTTAAATAGAAGGTTATATTTCATCATGCGGCCCTAGCATTGTTCCATACTGACACAAATCAAATTAACACTTTTTACAATCCCCCATTTCTTCTTTTCATGATATTGATACGTAGGTTTTTTTTGTTTGTTTTCAGTCGAGTCAATACTTGCTGAATTGGTACCAATTTTGGATCTTCTTTTGTTTTTATTATCATCAGGGAATGGGTTTTCCCTTTCCCTGGTTCTGGGTCAACAGGTACCACAAATATTTACATTCCTTGTATAACTGAGTGTATTAATCTGGTAAAACAGGGTATTAAACATGGAATTATTAACAACTCTCCACATATTCCCAATACAACTATGCTGATTATAGTAAGACAACCACCACCCATAAAGTCTCCCCATAATTCTCTAAATTGATTTCATTCCAAGTTTGAACTGGGACATGTGCAATTTTCTTCATTTTTTTTTACAAGTTCATTCACAGCTTTTCCTTCATCATCAATCTCTAAACAGGAATTACTAAGGTTAAATTTTCCACAGACTTCTCCTTCTTGTGCTAGCAAATAATCTAAGGCTAAGTGACTTTGATACAAAGCAGTTCTCATATTGGTATTTTTTTGCAATTACTCTGAGTGCATCTCTGGTTTTATTCACAAATATTTCTACTACAGCTTGCAACCTAATTATTCTATTAAGCATATATATTGGGGTCCTATAGCCCCAGGATCCATACTCCAACAAGCACAACCCCAATTTGAGGGTCCACAGTAATGATAACTCCTGTTCCACGGATAATCTCTTATCCAGTCAGTGTAACACGTAGAAGCCACTGTTCCACCCTTTCTAGGACAAATGTACTTGGGCTGGTTACTGTATCTCCTCCAACTCAGGCTTCCACAATCAGTATATGGGTCTTCATTTATAATATCACAGGCATCAAAGGTTATCGACACTGAGGTATTCAGGGTGGTTACAACTTCACTTGTTCCAATTAATTTGCCTACTTTTGAATCAGTCTTCATTTCTACCCAATATTGATGAGGGAGTTCTTTTGGATCATAGCATACAGTCCTGTCACCTTCTCTGCATAGAGCATACTGAGCTAGGTTAAAAATGCAGCTTCCTATTTTCTGGCCTTTACAGTCATAGACAGTATGATACACCAGTGTTTGGGAGCTCAACGCTCAACCTTTTCTAGTAATTACTATACATTGACCGCAGTTGTTGGCCATAGCTTGGGCCAAGAAACTCACCCCAAGTAGGAATAGAAGAGGTCCGGTAAGGGCCATGGTGATCGGCGGTTACAGCCCGAAGGGGTTGCAGCCCTTGGCAGACCTTCCCAGCCGCAGCACCAGTTCCCTATCCAGTCTTGCCCTCTTCCCTAATCTTAAAGGGGTGTACACTGCAGATAGCTTACTGTTACCTTCAGAGGATAATGCTTAGCTGATCCCTGTTATTGATAAATCTCTTCCCTTAATAGGTATCTATTCAGGAATTTATCTGTTTACTAATTTTACAGAAGTAATTACAATAAATTTGGAGTAATTACAATAAAATTCTCACAGCAACTTCTTCAAGTCCATCTGATAGTTTAGTTTCTCCTGGTTCCGATGTTACTTTCCACTCTTCCGCTGGACCTTTTACTCGTGACATGTGTCCATCCTTTTTCAGCAGTTCTCACAGCTGGTTCCTTGTTAATAGATAACTGTTAATAGATAACAGTTAATAAATATCAGCTGTTTTCTTGTTAATAAAACAAGAAAGGGTCCTTCCCAGAAGGGAGATAAGATTTCTTCTTCCCATGTTTTTAGTAGAATCCCATCTCCTGGTTTTAACTGGTGAATTACAAATCCTAAAGGTGGTGTCTGAGCCATCATCCCAGTTTCTCTTAGCTCTTTTAATATTCTACCAATGGTAATTATGTATTTCTGGATACTACAGTCCTCAACTACATTGTTCCCTAGGGGCATCTCTTGAGAATAAGGCATGCTGAGTCGCGAAAAACTGTCTCCACAATCAGTAAGATTGTAATGTAGGTATGTTTATTCAGCGCTGGGCAGCACGGGGGGTAGTCCCACC
>JAACYQ010014986.1:0-15323 GCA_011075105.1 Heteronetta atricapilla
GTGGAGACATAGCTGTTATTTTGTTGATCACATCCATTGGGATTTGATGACGTCCATCTTGCCATTTTATTCCTAAAACCTGGATCTCTCGTGCACAGGTCCTTTAACTTTATTTTGTTTTATGGCAAAACCAGCCTTCAGAAGGATTTGGACTATTTTCTTCCCTTTCTCGAAAACTTCCTCTGCTGTGTCACCCCACAAAATGATGTCATCGATATACTTCAGATGTGCAGGAGATCCCCCTTGTTCCAGCACAGACTGGATCAGTCCATGGCAAATGGTAGGGCTATGTTTCCACCCTTGGGGCAGCCAATTCCAGGTGTATTGGACTCCCCTCCAAGTGAAAGCAAACTCTGGCCTGCACTCTGCTGCTAGAGGGATGGAGAAAAATGCATTAGCAATATCAATTGTGGCGTACCACTTGGCTGCCTTTGATTCCAATTCATACTGGAGTTCTAGCATGTCCAGCACTGCAGCACTCAGTGGGGGTGTGACTTCATTCAGGCCACGATAATCCACTGTTAGTCTCCACTCACCATTAGATTTTCGCACTGGCCATATGGGACTATTAAAAGGTGAATGAGTCTTGCTGATCACTCCTTGGCTCTCCAGTTGACGAATTAGCTCATGGATGGGAATCAAGGAGTCTCGGTTAGTGCGATATTGCCGCCGGTGCACAGTTGTGGTAGCAATTGGCACTTGTTGTTCTTTGACCCTCAGCAGCCCTACAGTAGAAGGGTTCTCTGAGAGACCGGGCAAGGTAGACAGCTGTTTAATGTCATCTGTCTGGAAGGCAGCTATGCCAAAAGCCATGAGGAACCCTTTTGGGTCCTTGAAAAATCCTCTCCTGAGATAGTCTATGCCAAGGATGCATGGAGCATCTGGGCCAGTGACAATACGGTGCTTTTGCCACTCATTCCCAGTTAGACTCACTTCAGCCTCCAATACAGTTAACTGCTGGGATCCCCCCATCACTCCATAAATACTGATGGGCTCTGGTCCTTTGTAGCTTGATGGCATTAGAGTGCATTGTGCACAGGTGTCTACTAAAGCCTTATACTTCTGTGTGTCTGACGTGCCAGGCCATCGAATCCACACAGTCCAATAAACTCGATTGTCCCTTTCCTCCCCCTGGCTGGAGGCAGGGCCCCTCTAATCCTGGTCAGAATCTTCATTTCTGTGTCTGGAGGACTGCCCACTGGATGTTGTAGAAGCAAGTTTCTCAGACAACCCCTTTTTCCTGATTGTTTTTCCTTGCAACTCACGTACCCGTGCCTCTAGGGTTGAGGTAGATTTTCCATCCCATTTCCTCATGTCCTCTCCATGGTCACGTAGGTAAAACCACAGGATAGCACAAGGTGTGTACCCCCCATATCGTCTTCCTTGCACAGAAGGGTGCTTACCCCTAATAGCTGAGACACTGGTTTGTTCAGGTGGGGAGGAAAATAATCTCTCTTCGAGTTGGTGCACCTTTTCAGAAAGTTTCTCCAAAGTATTCTCGTTTAGTTGATGCATGCTTTCAGAAAGTTTCTCCACAGCCGAGACGCAGGCCTGTGGGGAAGAGGAGAGACTTTCTTCGTACTGCCGGAGTTGTTTAGCTACTTCATCCACTGTGGGTTCCTCATCCTCTTTCCAGGCCATTATTGCCAATGAGCTGGCATATGATGATGGTGCACTCCGTACAAACTTCCGCCACATGGATCGTGTACACTTCATCTGGATCTGTGGGTATTTGTCTATTGTCTGGGTCCTCATAAATCACCTCCCGTACGGCTAATTCCCTCAGGTACTGGATTCCCTTCTTCATAGTGGTCCACTTGCCTGGCACACATACAAGTTCTTCCTTGTAGGGATACCTTTCCCTTACAGCGTACAGGAGATGCCTCCAGAGGCTGTAAGGTTGTACTCCATCTCCAATTGCTTTGTCAATGCCTGCATCTCTAGCAAGGGATCCCAGCCGCCTGGCTTCCCTGCCCTCTAATTCCACACTATTGGCTCCAGTGTCCCAGCACCGGAGCAGCCAGGTGACTATACAGTGACTGAAATCTTTTCGCACATCTCGTAGCTCATGCTCGTATATGTTTCACCTATATACTGCTGTTTTTGCGACATCTTCATCTTCATCCTCCTGCTACTCTGATGGCCCGGCCTTGTCTTCTCTACACCTAGACCTAGCAGAAGACTCTCTGTGTTCTAAACGACCTGACTCTCTGTACCATTTTTTCACCTTTGTTACGGGTACAACCAACACTGGTACAGTTTGTTTCCCTGGCTCAGCCTTGGGGCCTGTTTTAGGGCTTGGAGTGTTTGCTGGGTCTGTTTCTGAGGTTGAAGTGGCCGCCGGGTCTGTCACTGGGGTTATACTGGCACTGAGTGCAGCTTGGTAAGCATAGGCCAAGCCCCAGCACATTGCAGTGATTTCTGTATGTCTGGTACTACCAGGGTGATGACACACTTTTTTCAAGCACTCCACCAGTTTTTTAGGATTTTTCAGTTGTTCAGGGGTAAATTTCCAAAGCACTGGAGGTGCCCATTGCTCTAGATGCCTGCCCATATCCTCCCACTTTCCCTGCCACTCATAAGTATCCTGCCTCAGGACAGATATCTGGGTGACACTCTTAAGTATTTGTTTAACCTTAGACAGAACCTGAAACGTATTCAGGAGACATAACAATGAGAACATGCTGGTCTGAACATCCCAAGGATATTTGAAGTTTTGGAAAGCTACCATAACTCACCTGGAGGAGAAGAAAGGGAGAGTGAACAAATGGGAAAAAACATCTTCATCTGACCCCTCCATAGATTGGCCCCCTGAAGAAGAAGCATGAAAAGTGTAATTATTAATAGTTTCTGAGGTAGGGTTCCCAAAGTATGGAGTTGATGACAATGCTGAGTACAAATACCAGATTAGTCTCATGGCCGGTAATTTTATCATATCGTAAGCAAGTGTTACACAGTGCAGCAAAATAATAACCTGGTACCAACCCCCAGCAGTGATAAGCAATACGACAGGGAACACATACAGTAAGTAATGTGATATATAACTCATTTTGGAAAACAGGCTCAGCAGACTTGATATCACAAAAATCGGCATTGTGATTAGTAGCTATTAAACTGATGTAATGTTTATCAGAATTTTGTTTTAATACACTCTATTCAGATCTATCGTTATCTCAACCCTTCGGGCCCCACGTTGGGCACCAAAAGGACTGTTGTGGTTTAACCCGGCCGGCAGCTAAACACCACACAGCTGTTCGCTCACCCTCCCCCCTCCCTCTCTGGGATGGGGGAGAGAAACGAGAAAAAAATGAAACCTGTGGGTTGAGATAGAGACAGTTTATTAGGACAAAAAAATAAAATAATAATAATAATAATATGTACAAAACAAGTGATGCACAATGCAATTGCTCACCACCCGCTGACCGATGCCCAGCCCAACCCCGAGCAGCCGGCCCCCCCACCCCGGCTGGCTACCCCTATATATTGTTCAGCATGACGTCAGATGGTATGGAATACCCCTGTGGACAGTTTGGGTCGGCTGTCCTGGGTCTGTCCCCTCCCAGCTCCTGCTGCCCCCCCAGCCTGCCCGCTGGCAGGACAGAGCGAGGAGCTGAAAAGTCCTTGGCTTAGTGTAAGCACTGCTCTGCAACAAGTAAAACATCAGTGTGTTATCAACATCAGTCTCATCCTAAATCCAAAACGTAGCACCCTACCAGCTACTGGGAGGAAAATTAACTCTCTCCTAGCTAAAACCAGGACATATATACAACAACTTCTTTGCCTCAGTCTTCACTGTCAGTCAGGCTTTCCATGTCTCTTGAATCCCTGAACCTGAAGATGAGGTATGGGGGAGCAAAGTCCCTCCCAATGAAAGCAAAGAGCAGGTTTGAGACCACCTGATGAAAATGACCAAGTATAAGTCTATGGGGCCTGATGACATGCATCCCAGGGTCCTGAAGGAATTGACTGATGTAGTTGCCAAGCCTTCTATTATATTTGAGAAGTCCTGGCAGTCAGGCAAAGTCCCTGGTGACTGGAAAAAGGGAAACATCACTCCCATTTTTAAAAAGGGTAGAAAGGAAGACCCAAGGAACTACAGACTGGTGAGCCTCACCTCCGTGCCTGGGAAGATCATGGAACAAATCCTCCTGGAAGCAATGTCAAGACACGTGCAGGACAAGGAAGTGATCCGAGACAGCCAGCATGGCTTCACCAAGGGCAAATTGTGCCTGACCAACCTGGTGGCCTTCTATGATGGAGCAACTGCATCAGTTGACAATGAAAGAATGATCAATATCACTTACCTGGAATTCTGCAAGACCTTTGATATGGTCCCACATGACATCCTGGTCGCCAAATTGGAAAGATATAGATTTGATGGGTGGACCGTTCAATGGATAAAGAATTGGCTTGAAGGCTGCACCCAGAGTGGTGGTCAATGGCTCTATGTCCAGGTGGAGGCTGGTGACAATTGGTGTACCTCAGGGGTCTGTCCTGGGACCAGTACTGTTTAATATCTTCATCTGTGACATAGACAGTGGGATTGAGTGCATCCTCAGTAAGTCTGTAGATAACACCAAGCTGAGTGGTGCAGTTGATACAAGAGAAGGAAGGGACCTTCCAAAAGGGACCTGGACAAGCTTGAGAAGTGGGCCCATGTCAACCACATGAAGAGCAATCAGCTCTTATCACCCTAAACCCTATAGAGCATAGTCTCAGTGTACAGTGCTAATTAGTGATGCCTTGAACAAAGGTTCCACTGTATATGTGTAATGTTTAAATTATGCTTGCTTGAGCAACTTTGAAACTTTGGTATGTACGAAAAGGATAAAGTGAGCTTAATGTGGACCCACATGAAACTAACGAGCTTCAATAAGGCCAAGTGCAAGGTGCTGCACCTAGGGAGGGGAAATCTCAGACATGAGTACAGACTGGGAGGAGAACACATTGAGAGGAGCACTGCAGAGAAGTGTGATAAATGCTTGAGTCCCAAATAGGATTAAAATTAAAGTTTGTAATTTATTAAGCGAATAGAGGCAAGCAAACAGTGCTGGGTGCACTGGGAGTCTCTGCTCCACCAAGATGCACACCTGTTACATCAGGGGGCTGATTTTTATGCTCCTAGACTAATACATATTCATCACTATTCCTAGAAAAGGCAGGGTTATTATAATTAGTTCCCAGAATCCAAACCCTCTCCGGACGCATGCGTATCAGTCTCTGGTGGTCTTTCTGGGGGTCTCTTGTGCTGAAGGCTCATAGTCTTCCTCCCAGGCTTTGTCCTTCGGTCATCCTTCAACTCCCCCTTTCTCCTTATTTGGTGGATCTCTTTGCTGGATATCAGAGACTTAGGCAGCGTCCCATGCCAAAGTTAGCAGTTTCCTAAAAAAAAACTCCTTGGTCCTCTTATCTCCCAGACTAGAGTCTCAATGTTCGCCCTTCAAACCCTCTATTTACACAAATTGCTGTACCCTTCGTTTGCATGATACAAAAACTATGTGCACTAATCACTCTTTTTTTCTTAACTAGAAGGTTATATTTCATCATGCGGCCCTAGCATTGTTCCATACTGACACGAATCATATTAACACTTTTCACAGAAGGACTTCGGGGTTCTGGTGGATGAAAAGCTGGACAGGAGCCGGCAGTGTTCACGTGCAGCCCAGAAGACCAACTACATCCTGGGCTGCATCAAAAGAGTAGTAGCCAGCAGGTCGAAGGAGGTGATTGTCCTCCTCTACTCTGCCCTTGTGAGGCCCCACCTGGAGTACTGCGTCCAGGCCTGGAGCCCCCAGCACAAGAAGGATGTGGATCTATTAGAACAGGTCCAGGGGAGAGCCACAAAGATGATCAGAGGGCTGGAGCACCTCTCCTATGAAGAAAAGCTGAGAGAACTGGGGATCTTCATCCTGAGGAAGAGAATTCTCCGAGGTGACCTTATTGTAGCTTTTCAGTACTTAAAGGGGGCTTATAAAACAGATGGAGAGCAACTTTTTGTTCAGGCAGACAATGACAGGACAAGGGGGAATGGCTTTAAACTAAAAGAGGGGAGATTTAGATTAGAGGTTAGAACAAAGTTTTTCACTCAGAGGGTAGGTATTCAAGACCATGTTAGATGAGGCCCTGAGCAACATGATCTAGTGGGTGGCATCCCTGCCCATGGCCAGAGTTTTGTAACTAGATAATCTATAAGGTCCCTTCCAACCCAAGCCATTCTATGATTCTATTTTTCTGTAATCAGAAAAGGGGCAACTAACTGATTTTTCTTCTTTCCTGACTTTCTCCCTTACTAATTTAAATCTGTAAATTCAAAAGGGTGACAAAAATGTGGCAGAGTTGCAAAATGTAGACCATTCTCTTATCAACATAAAACAGTTAATCTGAAGTACTTTATATTTTAGCCGTCTTTCAGGAGAATACTGTAACCTGGCTGCTCCAGTGCTGGGATAAAGGGGCCAGAAGCATGGAATTAGAGGGCAGGGAAGCCAGGCATCTGGGATACCTCGCAATGGAAAGGGCTGTTGACAAAGTGGTGGGAAAAGAGGCACAAGCCCTCAGCCTCTGTAGGCAACTTTTGTCAGGCATGTAGGAAAAGTATCCATTCACGGAAGATTTTTTTTTATGTCACCAAGGCAAGTGGAAAACCATGGACGGGGGTATCCAGTTGTGGTAGTTTTACCTTGCTAGGCAGCTGAATTCCACCACAGCCACTCTCTCAGTCCCCCTCTTCAGAAGAGAAGGGGAAGAAGAAAAGGAAAGAAACAACTCGTGGGTTGAGATAAGGATAATTTAATGAATGGAAAAATAATTATTAAGGGAAAATTATTATTAATTAAATAACTGAAGGAAAAAGGGAAGGGGGAAAAGGAAAACAAACAAACAAAAACACAAAAACAATCAAAGGCCGTGTGGAAGTGCAAAGGAAAGAAATTACTCTCTACTTCCCACCAACGATCGATGCTTGACCACATCCTTGAAGCAGGGCCCCCCCTCTTCTTCCTTTTTCCACCTTTTATTGCTGAGTGTGACATCATAGGTATGGAATATCCCTTTGGTTGGTTTAGGTCAGCTGCCCTGGTGATGTTCCTTCCTTACCACCTGCCCACCCCGAGCCTGATGGAGGGGGGGTTAGAGGAAGTCCTGATGCTGTGCCAGCACTGCTCAGCAGTAGACACAACACTGGTGTGATACCACTGCAGTGCAAGCTACAAGTGCAGAGCACAGCACTTTATGGGCCACTGCTGGGAAAGTTAACTCCATCCCAGCCAGACCCAGTACAACCTTCTCCCCTTATTCCATAACATATGTGTCATTCTCAGGTCCCCCATACTTTAGCATATAAGTATTCTCATCACCATTGTTCCTTGTTCTTTAACAGATTGATAGGTAGATACTTGTTTTCATTCTATAGGCCTTTCTCAAAAAAAATTCATAAGAACTGGTGATGATTTAGGCTTCATCTGCCAAAGTGGTCATTCAGGGCAGGTGGAGTTGGATGTCTGGATGCCAGCACCAGCTTAGCTTGAGTCATTGCTGCCCTTGCCCGGTACCTTGCGAAGCTGACCTGTCATAGATCCTGCAGTGTCTTCCTACAACATATAATTTACAGATTACAGATTACCTTTGTCCCAAGGTTACATCTCCTTGAGGCACACACCTGATATCCCCATCCTATTGCATCACTCACCAGGTGTACCCTGGTCCTTGGGTGAAGACAATCCCACGAGTGGATTTGCCTTTTCCCGAGGCAGGAGCAACCCTCTTGCCATACATACCAAAGCACACCGCCTTCCCCATCCACTTCCCTACATGCCCTACAGGGACTTTAGCTCCTCCCACCATGTGTAAGGGTTTTGTTTCAGCAGGACCAGGATGGTTCTCAGACCCTCAGGTGTTAATTAGCCAAGTAGCTTCTGGTAAATTCATGTCCCAGTGTTTCCATGTTCTAACACCCAGAGCTCGTAACATAGTAACACAGTCCATTGTACCTCTCAACCTTTCCAGAGGCTTGTGGGTGATAAGGGAAGCAATACACCCAATCAATACCATGCCTCTTGGCCCAGAAGGTAACAAGATTGTTTTGGAAATGACTCCCATTGTCAGACTCAGTTCTCTCTGGTGTACCATGACGCCACAGAACTTGCCTTTCTAGGCCCAAGATAGTGTTTCGGGCCGTGGCATGGTTTACGGGGTGTTTCCAGCCACCCAGTAGTTGCTTCTACCATGGTGAGTATGTACCGTTTGCCTTGGCAGGTTTGTGGGAGTGGTCCAATATAGTCAATCTGTCAGGCCTCACCATATTGAAACCCTAGCCACCTCCCACTGTTCCAGGGAGATTTTACCCTCATGGCTCTCTTGATAGCAGCACAGGTCTCACACTCATGGGTGATCTGTGTGATGGCCTCAATAGTCAGGTCCACCCCTCGATCACAAGCTCATCTGTATGTGGCATCCCTCCCCAGATGTCCTGATGTTTCATGGGCCCATTGAGCTACAGCTCACCCTTACATCCCCAGTCCAGGTCCACCTGAGCCACTTCAATTTTTGAAGCTCGATCCACCTCTTTGTCGTTCTGATGTTCTTCAGTAGCGTGACTCTTGGGCATGTGGGCATCCACATGACGTACCTTTACAGCCAGGTTTACTACCTGGGCAGCAATATCTTGCCACAGGGTAGCAGCCCAGATAGGTTTACCTTTGCACTGCCAGTTGCTCTGTTTCCATTGCTGCAGCTGCCCCCACAGAGCATTTGCCACCATCCATGAATCAGTGTAGAGATACAGTACTGGTGCTTTTCCTCTTTTGGCTGTTTCTAGTGCCATTTGGATGTTTTCACTTCTGCATACTGACTTGACTCACCTTCCCCTTCCATGGCCTCCACAACTCATCATGTGGGACTCCACACAGAAGCTTTCCATTTCAGATGGCTCCCTACCACATGGCAGGATCCACCAGTGAACAACAACACATACTGCTGTCTTCTGGTAGCTCATTATATGGTGGTGCCTCTTCAGCACGTTACCTCTTCTGTCGGCACTCCAGAATCTCTGCCTTCTGGCCAGTCCATGATCTCTTCCAGGATTCCTGGGTGATTAGGTTTTCCCATTCAAGCCCGCTGTGTAATTAACACTATCCACTTACTCCACATAGCGTCAGTCGCATGGTGCGTAGTGGGAATTTTCCCTTTGAACATCCAATGTAACACAGGTAGTGGTGGTGCCAAGAGGAGCTGTGTTTCCCTCTCCTCTACCTGGCCAGAGGCAGGGCCCCTCTAGTCCTAGTTGGAGTGTCTGCCACTTAATTGTTGCGAATGAGAAGCAGAGGTCCCTTCATCAGGGTCAAGAATAACATCAGCCCTTCTGCTGCCCCTGGGGAACTGCCCAATAGAAACTGGAGCAGCGTTTTTCTTAGGAGCCCCTCTACTTGCTGCTGTATTTCCTTGCAGTTTACATACCTTAGCAGCTAGGTTTGAAGTAGGTACACCATCCTGTTTCCTTCATATCTTCCCAATGGTTGCACAGATAAAACCACAAGGTGCCATGTGGTGTGCGTCTTGGGTACTCTCTGTCTAGCAGGAAAATACTGATTCTTCGTGGCTTAAATATCACTTCATCTGGATGAGGAGGGATACGCTTGTTCTACAAGGTGGTCAAGTCTTTCGGACAGTTTCTCCACAGCTGAGACACAGGCCTGTAGTGGAGCAGAGCAGAGAAACTGTCTTCATATTTTTGAAGTTGGCAGGACAGAGTACACACTGTTGGTCCCATCGCCTCATCCCAATTAATTATTGCCAGAGTACTGGCACGGAATGATGGTGCACTCCGCACCAATTTACGCCACATGGATGTTGTGCACGGGACTTCATCGGGATCTTTAGGTGTCTGGGCATTGTCCAAATCACTATAAATCATCTCCAGCACAGCTAATTCCCTCTGTTGCTGGAGACCTTTATCCACAGTGGCCCACTTGCCTACTTGATATACAATATCTTCCTTATGGGGATACCTTTCTTTCACAGCTGCCAGGAGTCGCCTCCAGAGGCTGAGAACCTGTGTCTCTCTCCCAATTCATTTGTCAATTACCATTTTTCTAGAGAGGGATCCCAGCTGCTTGGCTTCACTGCCTTCTAATTGTTGGCTATTGGCCCCAGTGTCCCAGCATCGAAGCAGCCAGGTAAGGATGTGCTCACCTGGATGACGACTGAAATCCTTTCATATTTCTCGCAACTCACTCAAGGACAGGGATCGAGTGGTTTCTGATTCCTTTATGACTTCCATTTCTTCTTCTTGCTGTTTTTGTGATGGCTCTGCTTTAGAGGTGCCTGCCTCTTCCCCTTCTCCCTCCTTCTTAGGAGAGGCTTCTTCCCTTACTAAACGAGCTGACTTGCGTTTCCATTGTTTTGACTTGACTATGGGGGCGACTGATACCATAGATGGTTGGTCCTCTGAGTCAGCCACAGCCTGTGTTACCTGGTCATCAGATTCAGAGACTTCCTCCCTGTGATAAACGACTGAGTCCCAAATAGGATTAAAATTAAAGTTTGTAATTTATTAAGCGAATAGAGGCAAGCAAACAGCACTGGGTGCACCGGGAGTCTGCTCCACCAAGACGCACACCTATTACATGAGGGGGCTGATTTTTATGCTCCTAGACTAATACATATTCATCACTATTCCTAGAAAAGGCAGGGTTATTATAATTAGTTCCCAGAATCTAAACCCTCTCCGGATGCATGCGTATCAGTCTCTGGTGGTCTTTCTGGGGGTCTCTTGTGCTGAACGCTCGTAGTCTTCCTCCCAGGCTTTGTCCTTCGGTCGTCCTTCAACTCCCCCTTTCTCCTTATTTGGTGGATCTCTTTGCTGGATATCAGAGGCTTAGGCAGAGAGCCATGCAAAAGTCAACAGTTTCCTAAAAAAACTCCTTGGTCCTCATCTCCCAGACTAGAGTCTTAATGTTCACCCTTCAAACCCTCTATTTACACAAATTGCTGGACCCTTCCTTTGCATAATACAAGAACTATCTACACTAATCACTCTGTATTTCTTAAATAGAAGGTTATATTTCAACATGCGGCCCTAGCACTGTTCCATACTGACACGAATCAAATTAACACATTTCACACTCCCTCTCTTCAAGGTGCTGGATGATGTTAAACAGTGTTTGATAGGAGTAAGCCAGGAACCAGCACAATGCTGCAAGCTGTCATTCTCCAGCATTGTCAGGGTCAGGGCATATGGCTCTCAAACATTCTATCAGGTTTTTAGGATTTTGCACTTGTTCAGGGATGAAGTTCAAAACTACTGGGGGAGAAACCCATGACAGGTACCTGCCTATATCCCCATACACACCTTGCTACCCACCACAAGGCTGTTTCGTGACAGATTCCTGGGTAAGCTTTTTAAACAATCAACTAATCTTAGAGAGAAGAGGAAAGCCGTTATCCAGATTTAGCAATAGGAGTACATTGGTTACACATGGATATTCAAAGTACTCAAAAATTGTTGTAATTAGCCCAGAGGGAAAGAAGGAGGAGGTACCATTCCTGATATTATTCATAAACTGACTTCCAGACGAGGAAAGGAAGGCAGTGTAATTCTGAATAGTCTCTAAAAGATAGTTTCCATGAGACCCAAATGATAACAGTGCAGAGCCTGAATGCCAGATTAAATTCAAGGCCAGTGCTTGGTGGCACAGCAAATTAAAAAAAATGAACACAGATTGTAGCACACTCTTGGATCGGATATAGAGGAGAAGGGAGAACATGGCACAGATTATATGAGACGTGATGAAACAGGATAATATTAACAGGACACTGAGCATGGTGATTAGCAAAAAGTGTGTTAGTTGTACGAGTTTTAATTAATACTATTGTTATCTCAACCCTTCGAGCCCCACGTTGGGTGCCAAAAAGGACTGTGGTGGTTTTACCTTGCTAGGCAGCTGAATTCAACCACAACTGCTCTCTCACTCCCCCTCCTCAGAAGAGAATGGGAAGAAGAAAAGGAAAGAAGCAACTCATGGGTTGAGATAAGGATAATTTAATGAACGGAAAAATAATTATTAAGGAAAAATTATTATTAATTAAATAATTTAATAAAAAGGATAAGGGAAGAGGGAGAGGGAAAAAAACACAAACAAAAAACAAAACCAAGCAAAGGCCATGTGGAAGTGCAGAGGAAAGAAATTACTCTCTACTTCCCACAAAGGAGCAATGCTTGATCACATCCTCGAAGCAGGGCTTCAACGCACATAGCCATTGTTCAGGAGGACAGATGTTTTCACAATGAGAGACCACCCTTCTCCTCTCCTTCTTTTTTCCACCTTTTATTGCTGAGTGTGACATCATATGGTATGGAATATCCGTTTGGTTGGTTTAGGTCAGCTGCCCTGGTGATGTTCCTTCCTTACCACCTGCCCACCCCCAGCCTGATGGCTCTGGGGGGAGGGGGGGTTAGAGGAAGTCCTGATGCTGTGCCAGCACTGCTCAGCAGTAGACACAACACGGGTGTGATACCACTGCTGTTCTAGCTACAAGTGCAGAGCGCAGCACTGTATGGGCTGCTGCAGGGAATGCTAACTCCATCTCAGCCAGACCCAGTACAACAGTAGCTGAGAGAATTATCCATGCCATACGTTATTTACAGTAAACTAGGCAACAAAAAGCTATCCAAAGATCCAGATGAAGTCCAGTATACATGACCCATGTGGTAGAAGTTTGTGCCAGCTCATTGGCAGCAATGACCTGGAAAGACTGATCGCACAGTTGATGAACTGGCTAGCTAACTCTGGCAATACAAAGAAAGTCTCTCTTCTTCCCTACGGGCCTGTGTCTCAGCTGTGGAGATACTTTCCCCAGAGGTCAAGCAACTCAAAGAGAAAATATCTTCCTCCCACCTGTACAAACCAGTGTCTCAGCAATCAGGAGTAACTGTCCCTCTCTTTAAGAAAGGACATATAGCGGGTACACACTCTGTGCCACCCTGTGGTTTTATCTGCATGACTATGGAGAGGACATGACAAAATGACATGGAAAATCTACCTTAGCTCTAGAGGCATGGGTACATGAGTTGCAAGGAAAGACAATCACAAAAGGGGGTGTTTTCTGAGAAAAATGCTGCTCCAGTTTCCAGGGGGCAGTCCCATAGACGCAGTAATGAATAATAAGATGTCCTGGTTTCAGTTAGGACAGAGTTATTTTTTGCTCCTAGTAGCTATTAGGGTGCTATGTTTTGGATTAGGATGAGAAGAGTGCTGATAACATGCTGATGTTTTAATTGCTGCAGAGCAATGCTTACACTAAGCCAAGGACTTCTCAGCTCCTCAGTCTGTCCTGCCAGCGAGCGGGCTGGGGGGCAGCAAGAGCTGGGAGGGGACAGACCCAGGACAGCTGACCCAAACTGGCCAAAGGGGTATTCCATACCATCTGACGTCATGCTGAACAATATATAGGGGTGGCTAGCCGGGGTGGGGGGGGCAGCTGCTTGGGGATAGGCTGGGCATCGGTCAGCGGGTGGTGAGCAATTGCATTGTGCATCACTTCTTTGTACAAGTGATTCATAGTAGTACTATTATCATTGTTGTTATTATTATCATTATTATTTTCCTGTCTTAATAAACTGTCTGTATCTCAGCTCACAGGCTGTCACAGGGTCTGTCCCCTCCCAGCTCCTGCTGCACCCCTAGCCTGCCTGCTGGCAGGAGAGAGCGAGACATATAGCAATCATTGTAGTGATGACATACAGCATTATATAATAATTAACATAATGCAGTCCAACTCATGGGCTATTCTCACCCAGTATTGAATCCCCTTGAGATACACAACGGACCTCCCCATTCTTTTGCATTACCCACCAAGTGCATCCAGGTCCCTGAGCAAAAGCAATCCCACGAATGGGTTTGCCTTTTCCTGAGGCAGGAGTAGCCCAGACTGTCTTTCCCAGAATGTTTCTTACATGCACTACAGGAACTTTATCAGCTTCTACTGTGCGTAGCAGGTTTGATTGGGCTGGTCCAGCTCGGTTGGCAGATCCCCTAGTATTGACTAACCAGGTGGCCTTTGCCAAATGTGTATCCCAATTTCTGAATGTCCCAGCACCCATTGCTTTCAGTGTAGTCTTTAACACTCCATTGTATCGCTCAACTTTACCGGAGGCTGGTGCATGATAGGGGATGTGATACACCCACTCAATACCATGTTCTTTGGCCCAAGTGTCTATAAGGTTGTTTCGGAAATGAGTCCCATTGTCTGACTCAATTCTTTCTGGGGTGCCATGTCGCGCTGGCATGGAGCACAGGGTATGTACTGGGTCTAGCTGGGATGGTAACTTTCCCTGCAGCAGCCCATACAGTGCTATGCTCTGCACTTGTAGCTAAAACAGCAGTGGTATCACATTGGTGTTGTGTCTGCTGCTGAGCAGTGCTGGCACAGCATCAGGACTTTCTCTAGCCCTCCTAGGGGGTGGGCAAAAAGTGAGAAACATCACCAGGGCAGCTGACCCAAACCAACCAAAGGGATATTCCATACCATATGATGTCACACTCAGCAATAAAAGGTGGGAAAAGGAGGAAGAGGGGTGGGGTGGGCTCTCGTTGCGAAAACGTCTGTCCTCCTCTCCGAACACCGGCTACGTGCATTGAGGCCCTGCTTCAAGGACGTGGTCAAGCATCGCTTATTTGTGGGAAGTAGAGAGTAATTTTTTTTTTTCCCCTCTGCATTTCCACATAGCCTTTACTTGTTTTGTTATTCCCTTTCCCCCTTCCTCTTCCCCTTTTCCCTTTCCTCCCTTTAGTTGAATTGTTTAATTAATAATAATATTGTTAATAATAATAATATTGTTAATAATTGTTTAATTAATATAATATTTCCTTGATAATATAGTTCTCTCTTTATTAAAATTATCCTTATCTCAACCCGTGAGTTGTTTTTTTCCCTTTACTTCTTCCCCTCCTCATCTGAGGAGGGGGAGTGAGAGAGCGGTTGTGGTGTTCAGTTGCCTAATACGGTCAAACCACCACAGGGTATTCCAGCCATCCGGTGGATGCTTCCACCATTGTAAGTATGTGGCACTTGCCATTGCGAGTTTGAGGGAGTGTGATGTAATCAGTCTGCCAGGCCTCTCCATATTTATATTTCAGCCATCGTCCTCCATACCAAAGAGGTATGACCGGTTGGCTTGCTTGATTGCAGCACGTTTCACAATCATGAATAACCTGTACTATAGTGTCCATGGTCAGGCCCACCCCTCGATCACGAGCCCATCTGTATGTTGCATCTCTACCTTGATGGCCTGAGGTGTCATGGGCCCATCGGGCTATAAATAATTC
>MU013309.1:1445-13902 GCA_011075105.1 Heteronetta atricapilla
GACTCTTAATTATATTGAGCAATATTTTTCATTCAGAATATATTTGTGTATAAAATTCCTAGATCTCCCCAATGCTTTTTTGAAATTTAGAAATTTTTGATTTCACCTGTCAGTTAGGTTAACATACAAATATTTTGTATTCATATAATATAATAGTTATTATAAATAAATAAATAAATAAATAAATAAATAAATAAATAAATAAAGTGCTATCAGACATTGAGGACAGGAAAAACAAAATACCATCTTGATATATCTTCTGGTAATTTTCAGTATTTAGGTCTTCTACATTTGTTGCAATCACTGTTGTATAGTATACGGAGATAAAATCACTCTGCAAGCACTTGCAAAGGAAGAAAGCACTTGTTCTCTAATGAGTTTAAACCTTATACCAGATCACCTCTAATTGATCTTGCTCTTTGGGAGAAATACTCTTCTTAATGATCCCTTCAAGCATCTTAATAGCTATGAGAAAAATTACCTTGTAATTTTTCAAGTATGAGTTCTTGATGGAGACTTAATGAGTAGCATTCTATGTTTCTCTTTTGAGTTTATCACAAGCTTAACACACCTCTAAAGTTAACAAGTTGTCTGACAATGTGCAACCTGCTGTTTTATTTAGCATTATTTAATTGGTAGGTTTTTTGTTTTTGTTGTTGGTTTTTTTGTAATACTCATCTCCAAGATCACAGAGAAAATTGATATCTCTTCTGACACTAGTGATAAACTGTAAGTGTTTCTGTCTCAGCAGTGGGCTTGTGGAAATATGTTGATATTAATGCCTGTAACTAATCAAAGAATGGCTTAGGTTGGAAGGGACCTTAAAGATCACCTCATTGTAACTCCCCTGCCATGGGTAGAGATACCACCTACTAAATCAGGTTGTCAAGGGCCTCATCCAACCTGGTCTTGAACACCTCCAGGAATGGGGCACCCACAACTTATCTGGGCAACCTATTCCAATGCCTTCCTGAACCCTCTGAATAAAAAATTTCCTCTACCATCTAATCTATATCTCCCCTCTTTTAGTTTAATGCAGCCTGTTTTCCAGCCTCGGATAGAGGGTTCCTATGGAAGGAACCTATGGAAGATTGAGAAAGTTTTTGGAAATCAAAAGAGAGTTTGAAAAAGAGACCAACAAAATATCAAAGTGTGTTGTTTTCACACTAATGGCTAGTTAATCTCCACCACACTGCTGTCCCACTACACTTTCTCAAAAAATGTAGGAAGAAGTTATGATGTTAGGATGGAAAAACTGTTCATGGATTAAGATAAGGGAAAGCAGATTACTCACCAATTACTTTCATGGCCAAAACAGTCTCAGCATAGGGAAATTCATTATTATTATTATTATTTTTTAATCTATCACTAGCTGATTAGAGCAGTGAGAAACTAAAAGAATACTAAAAACACTGTACCATCCATCACCCTAAATTTTCCTTATATCCACTCTTAGGCCTCTCTGACTCAGCTTTCTGCCTTTTCCATGTGTTGTAACTAATGATAGTTACCAGGAAGAACCTGGTAATAATTCAGCACCTTCCTCTCCATTTCCCCTCCTCAGGAAGTTATAGATAGTAATCAGGTCACCTCTTTCCCTTCTTTTCTGAAGACTAGATAAAGCAAATGTCTTCAGCTTCTCCTCCATTCTTTTAACCTGTTTTGTTACAGGTTAAAAGATGGATGTTTTAAAGTATCTTAGTATCCTTTTTATATTGTGTAGCCCAGAACTGCACACAATATTTGAGGTGAGGCTACATCAACATTAAATAGAGTGGGAGAATCACCTCTTTTTACAGGTTGGCTATAATGTGTTTAATGCCACCCAAAATGCCATTTGCCGTCTTTTCTGCCAGGTGACTTGGCCGCCAGGTGACTCATGCTGAGTCCACTCTCAAGGAGTGCCCCTAGATCCCTTTCTGCAGAGCTGCCCACTAGCCGATCAACTCAAAGTCTGTAGCTGTGTTTGGCATTACTCCATCACAGTATTTACCTTTGTTGAATTTCATGCCCTTGATGATTATCCAATGCTCCCATATATGCAGAAACATCTTCAAGGTCTCTCATCCCTCCAGAGAGTCAATAGCCACCCCCCAGTTTAGCATCATCAGCAAAATTTCTAAGTATGCATTTATCTTCTGCATACAGATATATATATATATATATATATATATTTAAAAAAAGCAAGGTCTAGCTCTATGACCTGTTAACTCCTTCAGTACTCTGGGATGAATTCTGTCAGTCACCAGGGACTTGCGAATGTTCCACAGATACTACAGACCACTTATAATTTCAGTGTCCATAAGTGCAAAATCACTGCTGCCCCAATCATACAATCATATAATCATGGAATTGTTAAGGTTAGAAAAGACCTCTAAAATCACTTAGTCCAACCATCCCCCTGCCACTAGTATTACCCATTAAACCATGTCTCTAAGTACCATGTCCAACCTTTCCTTTAACACTCTCAGGGACAATGATACCACCACCTCCCTGTACAACCCATTCCAATGTCTAACCACTCTTTCTGAGAATAAATTTGTCCTAATTTCCAACCTGAATCTAACCTGGCACAACTTGACTCCATTCCCTCCTGTTTTGTCACTAGTTATCTGTGAGAAAAGGCAGACTCCCAGCTCACCAAAACTTCCTTTCATGGTCCTTCAGTTTTGAGGACAAGGCATCACAAGACCTATCACTTATATTAAAAACTGTGGCAAAAAGTCATGAAATGCTTCTGCCTTTTCCCCATCCTCACTTGTAATGTGACCATCTTGGTCAAGTATGAATCCAGTGTTTTTCTTTCACCTCTTCTTGCTATTAATTTACTTAAAAATATATATATATATTTTGTTGTTGTTGTTTTCTGACACTGTACTGGCCAGTGTCAATTCAAGATTTCAAGATGACTTTTTTTTTTTATATATATATATATTTTTTTATGAGTATAGAGAAGCCTTGCAGAGAAATCTTCAAAAAATTTTAAGGTCACACGGTTTGTACAGGTAAGAGCAGAAGAAACCGATGGGTGAACTCCTTGTGGTAAACAGATTCCTCATGAGGGGCAGTAGAAGAGATGTTGATGACCAGAGATAAGAGCTCAGGGTGACCTGAGACAAGACCTGAGGTAGTTACTAAAAGTTGCATAATAGGAGGTTTGGACTGGAAATTAAGAAAAGGTTCTTCACTGAGAAGTAACCCCCAAGATGTCAGAGGGCTGAGGAAGTCTTCACTGAGAGACAGCCCCCAGGACATCTCAGGCATCCCCCAGAATGTTGCTAGTCTTCCAGTCTTCTCAGCATATAGCAAGTGCTGCTGCTGCCACAGAAGCTGCTCTTACTAAAGCAGTCACCTTATATTAAATAAAATAAAATAAAATAAAACAAAATAAAATAAAATAAAATAAAATAAAATAAAATAAAATATTGTTGTGTGTGTGTGTGTGGGATTTTGTGTGTGAGTTTTTATTTCTCCAGTTTAAACTTGCAGCATTTGTGTAAACACAGGATGTGAGTAATATAAATACAGAATGTGAACAGTTCACGATTTGGGATCCAACTCCAATATAATTAAGATAACACCTCAAATGCCTCTAACTTCAGGTTCTGCATATACATACATTATTATAAATTAATTTGAAATTATTGTTTAGGCAAGATTACATGTGGATTAGAAAAATTCAGATGGCAAAGATTGCGTAATGAGACAGGAACATACTGTGAATTACAAACAGAAGGAAATGATACAAAAACAAAAGGGAAACACTTACATAATCTGATCCCCACCTAGAAGACAAAAGAGAATTTTGGAATGAGATTTGAGTCAGAGCACACTGAAAATTCTGTTACAGTTCTCTATGCCAGATTTTATTTTAGAATTATTTTTGACATGTCTTGTGTCTTTAACACATGCTTTGAGACATTTTCTTCTTGCTTGTAGTTATAAGTGAAGTGATTTAGGCTAAATTAATAGGTATAGCTAGGAAATATACAGTTATTAGGAAATATAGGAAAACTAGGAAATATACAGGAAAAATTATCCAGAAAGATCAACAAGAATTTTTGTGCAGAAGCTATGGTCTCAGAACTGAAAAACAAACAAACAACATCAAATCAATAAATTTTTGGTTGGTTGCTATACTGGGTCTTGATGAGATGGAGTTAACTTTCCCTGCATTGACCGATATACTGTTGTGCTCTGCTCTTGTAGATAGAACAGCAATAGTATCACACTGATGCTGTGTAGTTCACTCTGATGCTGAACAATCCTGGCACAGCATTAAAATTTTCTCCACCACCCCTCTGTCCCCCCCCCCCAAAGCCAGTAGGCTGGGGTGGGCAAGAAATGGGGAGGGGACATCACCAGGGCAGCTGACCTAAAGCACTCAAAGGAATATTCATAGAACCATAGAACAGCTTGTGTTGGAAGGGACCTTAAAAGTTCCAACCTTTAAAATTAGTTCCGCCCCCACTACCATGGGCAGGGATGCCACTCTGCTCAAGTTGTCTAGGGCCTCATCCAACCTGGTCTTGAACATCTGCAGGGATGGAGCATCCACAGCTTCTCTGGGCAACCTCTTCCATTCCCTTACCACCTTTTGAATGAAAGTATTCCATAATGTATGATGTCACACTCAGAAATAAAAAGTGGGAAAGGTGAAGGAGAGTTGGGGCTGTTGTTATGAAGATACCTGTCCTCTCAAATAACTGCTATGCATAACAAAACCCTGCTTCCCAGGAAGTTGTCAAACATCGTTTCTTGATGGAAGTAGATATATATATATACATATATTTCTCTCTCTGTGCTTCCAAACAACCTTTGTTTGATTTTTCTATCTTCCTTTTCCCTTTAATTAAATTATCCTTATCTTAACTTGTGAGACTTTTATTTTTTATTTTTTTTCCATCATACTTTATTTTCCTGCTCTTCTTCTGTAGTGGATTGAGAGGATGATTGTAGTGGGTGGAGTTTAGCTGCCCAGCAGAGTAAAACTACCACATTTTTTGTTTTGTTTTGTTTGTTTTATATATATATATTTTACTTTTTCTTTATAATTTTTGAAGTTGTTGTTTTTATTATTATTATTTTAAGATGTGCAAACTTAAGACAGTCTCTGATATGACTGGTGTGATATCAATCAGACAATAACTGCCAACACTATGGAAAGATTCTGAATTAAATTTCACTTTGTGAGATAATGTCAATTAATCACGAAGCATTTTTTTTTTTCTTCATTGTAAATCTGTAGCAACTACAAATGAATGTGGAATAGAAAAAGAAATTAAAAAATCCAAGATCTGGGAACTGTCAATTTGCACTAAAGTGAAACAAAATTGCTATAAACTTTCTTACACTGAGACTATTAATTGAGAAACCATATCTTGAGGGTTCTTGGACCCCTCCTCATAGACATGTAAACGTCCAAGATGAAAGAAGAGTTTTTGGGAATGCAAGCAGAAACAACAGATTCGTCACAATCACAGTTATTAAATAATTTGCTTATTAAAATAAACTAACCTTGGAAGCAACCTTGGAAGAAAGAGATCAAAGACTAAGTCTCCATGACAAATAAAACCATATACAATAAACTTGGATATAACTTGGAACTGGGAACCAGTGAAGATAGAAATGGTAAGTAGAGTATTGACAAATGTGAAAATGATCCCAGAGACAAGAGGAAGAATATGCAACATCAACATCATGCACCCTCAGCAGAAAACTCTTATTTCTAATAACACATCAAAATCACGTTCAGCATCCTCATCTTCTTCCTGAAAAAAAAAAAAAAAAAAAAAAAAAAAAAAAAAAAAAAGACTAGTACCATGTGTAATAGGACCCAAATGAACTGGAAAAGTAAGAACAAGCTGAAATAACTGAAAATTGTGGAATTGTGGGCTGAAACTTTTAGTGTCATTGTTACTGAACAAATAATTCTTAGACAGTAAAGACTACCATTATTTCTTGTGTATTAAGGTTCACAATAAACTCATCTTTTCACTTAAGGTGTATTTCCTTAATTGAGAAAAAAAAAAAAAAAGAACTCAGTGATTTGATACCTCTGCTTTTTATCATTAGTTTGTAAAATTTAATTGCAAAACAACTAGAGAGAAAACGGGAAACCTGGATGATAATTTGCAATGTAACAGGGAAGATTAAGATTTTATTTTCTAACTGCATTATATAGTTGTTCCAACACAGTGTTGGGTTTACATGTTGAGGTTGTGGTAGCTGAGCAGGGGAACGGGGGCCAGTGATTTCTATGAGAAGGACTCAGAAGCATCCCTGTGTTAGGTAAGGGCCAGTTCCAGCAATCTTGAAAAGAGATCTGCTGCTGGCCAAAGCCGAGCCAATGAGTGATTCTGGTTGAATCTCTGTGAGAGAATATTTAAGAAGGAATAAAAACTGTGCAGCAGCAGCCTGAGAGAAAAGTGAGAGAAAAATGAGAGAACATTGTGGTTTACTATTCAGTTAATACATAAATATCTTTTCTCTTGACTTAAGACCACCACTGTAAAATGTCCATAAAATGTTCATAAAATATCCACTCATTTTTTTTTTTTACTCCATGACTCAGGTTCTATCTGTTATGGTTGTTTTTCAAAGCAGTAGAGGTGGTGTGTCATGTGGATTTATTACATGCCAAAACCATCTCAGGTCAGGTCACTGCTATACTTGCACTATGTCTTGCAAGATTCAACCTTTGTTTTTTTGAGTGATTCCTGCTATAGGACTTCCTATAACATGTAACTCAGATCATAGGTTACAACAACTTAAAGGTATATCCATCATGGTGTCCATGCCTGGGACCTTCAGACCAGGCTATAGGGTTTAACATTGCTATGAACTCTTGCTCTTGTCCCTTTTGCAGCCCTGGCTTGTCCATTGACTACAGTCCGTAGAGGTGTACTTACTCTGGAACTGCTGTATCCATGAACACAGTCCATTAAGAGGTTTATCTGCTGTGCCACAGGCTAATCCATAGCCACTAATGCTTTGAGACACAGAACACTTTGAGATATTTTGGCACGGACTAGTCCACAGACACGGACACTGCAAGGTGTACCTGCTGTGGCATGGACTTCTTTCTGGCAACTGATGTTTAAAGGTGTACTTTGCTTCACGGGGGACTTATCCACTGCCAGAGATACTTTGGGGTGTACCTCTCCTATGCTGATTCATCCACAGGTCAGAGTGCCTCTGACTCAAGTTCAGTCTGGAGTTCCAGGCTGCCAAGTACAGAACCACAGGGAAAGTATAAATGCCCTAGCTGCTGACCTGTCCATGTGGATGCCCGTAACTGTTATCAAAACGTCCCCATGCACAGCAAAGCAAGATGATAAGGAGTAGAACAAACAACAGAAGCAGAAACAGCCTCTAACAAGCACTGAACTCTAACATGCAGGAAGGCAAGCAAGCCCCATGGCAAGCACAGAAGCCTGCCAATTACCAGCTAAACAGCTATAACATCTATAAATTTGGTCTAGCACACCCCACACACTTCAATCAAATCTGTCATCATCTGAAACCCTCTGGGCCCTATGTTGGGTACCAAAAAGGACTGTTGTAGTTTAATATCAGCAGGTGTCTAAGTGCTATGCAGCCACTTGCTCACTCTCACCAGGTCAGATGGTGGAGAAAATCAGAAAGGCACACAATGATTTATTGGGAAAACAAATGCTATCTCTCCTGATGCAACCCCTTTCTCCTTCTTTACCTCTTCTTTTATTACTGAACATGACATCAATGGAATATCCCTTTGGCCAGCCTGGGCCACCTGTCCTGGCTGTGTCCTCTCCCAGGCTCTTGTACACACCTAGCATGCTCTCTTGCAGGGCAGCATGAGAAGTGGAAAAGTCCTTGGCTCTCTTTAAGCACTTGTGAAACAACTAAAAACATTAGTGTGTTATGATCACCATTTTCATCAAAAATGCAAAACACAACATTGTGTTAGCCTCTAGGAAGAAAATTAACTCTGTCACAGTCAAAATCACAACAGAGAAACGACTCTACAGATACCATACCACCCAAGGAGGGGAAGGAGGTGTCACAGGCACCAGAGCAAAGTTCCCCTGCAGCCTACTAAGGGTGCCATGGTGTGGTGTTTTCAAACTGATGGCTAGCTATACTCCACTACGCCGCTGTCTCACTCACCTTAACAAAGGAACAGGGGAAGAAAATGCAATTAAAAATGGCTCAAGTGATGAGATATAGACAGAGAGATCACTCACCTATTACTGTTTTGGGCAAAACAGGGAGCTTAATTTCATTTGTTCCTTATTCTGGCAGGCTATAGCAGTGAAAAATTAAAAGCAAACTAAAAATAATTTCTCCTCCACTATCTTCTTTTACCTCCTCCCCCTGAGAAGTACAGGGGAATGAGGTACAGGGGGATGAGGGGATGATGTAATCAGTCTATAACAGTTTGTGATCTGTCATTCCTTCATGGTCACTCTCTTCCGCTGATTCAGTGTGGAGTCCCTCCCACAGGATGCAATCCTTCCCAGACTGATCCTGGGGGCTTTCTACGGATTGAAGTTCTTCAATAACTGCTCCAGTATTGGTCTGTACCTCAGGGTTCAGTCCTTGAGGAATAGACTGTTTCAACATGGGTCCCCCAGGGATGATGGCTTCCTCTAGATCACCTGTTCTGCTGTGGGCTCCTCTCCACAGGCTGTGGTTCCAGCCCAGAACCTGCTCCTGTCTGGGTTTTCCATGGTGTGCAACCTCCTTCAGGTTATATGCACATGTTCCAGCATGGGACCTTCTATAGGCTGCAGTACGGATATCTGCTCTGCCATGGTACGCCATGAGCTGCAGGTCAGATATATTCAAAATACTACTTCAACAGTGACAAAAGTGATGCAATCTTTGCTTGTCAGCTGACCATGTCCCCCAAATCTTTCATACTGAAAGGTGTAACTAAATGTGTTTTCATTTCCTTAAACCTATAAAGGTATATGATGGTTTAACTTCTCTTTGGTAAAATAAGAAAACATAAAATTCCTTACTCATACAGATAAACTTCTTATTAACACTGGGTTATTGTGGATGTGTCTAGTGACACCCTTTTGATGTGTTTAAACTGAAGATCAGAGTTCATACACAAGTTTTTAGTACTCATTAGCATAAATTGATGTATCGTAATAACAAGGAACATATCCAAATATTTAGTAAAACTCATGAATCATAAACTGTAGTTTTTACTTTCTTCCTCTGCAAGGATATAGTACCTAATATACTTATATTTAAGAGATCATATTTTAATGAAGCACTTATAGTATCTAAAAACATGCTTAATTTAATATATAAAATAAACATATATAAAACTCAAAATCTGTTCATTAGGATACTAGGAAATGAAGTGCCTCTAAATCTAATAATAGCATGATTTTAAATAGAGTATGGCTAATAGTTTCTAATATGAAGTAAAGAGAGTTCTGAACACTAAAATATCATTCAGAGATTAATACAGAAAATGAAGCAATTTAAATGTAAATTTTCTAATCAGAAAACATAAATTTAAAGAGAAAGCAAAGAGATTGGGATGACAAATTTAGTGCCTAGATTTTCCAGCTATCTAATGAATTCCTTTGTGTTTATCTTCTCAAAGAACACAATTAACTGGAAAGGTGTGAAGGTTCTTTCCAAAGATTCAGACTGTGGGAAATATCTTTTATTAGGATTAAAATTAAAACAGAGCAAAATTTTATCCTAAATAGATACTATTGTTGACTGAATGAGGAATAAGTTGGTAGAGACAACACCAAGTTTGTGGATGACACCAAGCTGGCAGAAGTCTTGATCTTCCAGTGAGTAAGAAGGTCTTGCAGAGGGACCTGGACAGGTTGGATCATATGGCAGAGGCCAAGGGGAAGAGGCTCAACATGGCTAAATGCTGGATCCTGCACTTAGGCCAAAACAACCCCATGCAATGCTGCAGGCTTGGGGCAGGAGCTGTGCAGAGGAAAGGTTTTGGGAGTGGTGGTCAATGTTCACCTGAACATGAGCTGGTAGTGTGCCCAGGTGGCCAAGAAGGCTAATGGCATCCTGGCTTGTATCAGGAATAGTGTAGCCAGTGGGAACAGAGAGGTGATCATCCTTCTGTACTCTGCTCTGGTGAGGCCGTATCTTGAGTACTGTGTTCAGTTTTGGCCCCTCACTACTAAAAGGACATTGAGGCCCTGGAGGCTGTCCAGTGAAGCGCTACGAAGCTGGAGAATGGCCTGGAACACAAGTCCCATGAGGAACAGCTGAGGGAATTGGCGTTGTTCAACCTGGAGAAGAGGAGGTTCAGGGAAATTAAACTACAACTACCTAAAAGGATGGTGTGGGAGCTGGGGGTTGGCCTCTTCTAGCAGATAAGTACCCATAGGACTAGAGGGAATGGCCTAAAGTTGTGTCAGGGGAGGTTCAGGGAAATTAGGATAAATTCCTTCTCAGAAAGAGTGGTTAGACATTGGCATGGGATGCCCAAGGAGATGGTAGAGTCAGCATCCCTGAGGTTGTTTAAGGAAAGACTGAACTTGGTGCTAAGGGACACAGTTTAGTGGGTAATATTGGTGGTAGAGGGATGGTTGGACCTTGCAGGTTTTTTTTTTTTTTTTTTTTTTTTTTTTTTTAGCCTTAATTGTTTTGTGATTTTGTGTTTTTTAAAGATCTTTATCTTTTCAAGTATTAAGTACCAATGTATGTCAGATATAGACTAGGAGCAAGAAAAAAGTCATAAATGTTTCTCTTTCATTTGTTCTCCTCACACAAGTTACTGTTTTCAGTCTATAGTCAGATGGACAATCATCTGTGCTACAAAATTTGCTATGAAAATTGACATTGTATCTCAGATTACCACTGCAGAGAAGACAATGAGATTAACTTTATTTCTGAAATAGTGAAAACTCTGTGGAGAAATAGACTCTGTCCATCACCTTTCCTTCCAAGAAAGTTCACCACTTTTACTAGTTTCAGAACTAAATAGACAGTCCTTTGTTTCAACAAGAAGGGTTATAAAAGATATTATTTAATAATAAATAAAGCATTACATAAAATATTCTGTCAATTTAAGAGTTGGAAAGAAACATTCTTTAATGTAGTCATTTTAAGCTAGACTTATTTCAGGTAATAACTCATCCAACCTGTAAATAATTATGATAAAAATATGAAAAGCCTGTCTTTTTGTTATTGAAAAGCCTGTCTTTTTGTTGTTGTTGTTGTTTGTTTTTGATTTTTCACTTAAAATTCCCAGACAGTGTCTCCCAACACGTACAGAGCATCAGAACATTCTTTTTCCTTTTTCCTTTCTTTTTTTTTAATTTTTTTTTTATTTTTTATCCACTTTTCATCTTTATCTTTTAATTTCTTTTATCTTTACAGCACTATCTCTTGAGTTTAAGTTATGATTATCACCTTACATCTGTTCTTTTTCTTTGGAGATAGGCATCATTGTATAATCACAGTCTTATTGAGTTATTGTTTAAGATATTTTAACTAAATCAATTTATATTTAAAATGGTCAAAACATTTATATAAGAAGAAAATAAGTAATAGTAAATCTTACAGTACATAAATTGTCCTGGTTTTGTCTGGGATAGAGTTAATTTAACTCCTAGTAGCTGGTATGATGCTGTGTTTTGGATTTAGAATGAGCGTAATGATGATAACACACAGATAATTTACTTGTTGCAGAGCAGTGCTTACACAGAGACAAGGACTTTTCAGCTTCTCATGCTGTCCTGCTAGTAAGGGGGCTAGGCGTGCTCAAGGAGTTGGGAGGGGACACAACCTAAACTGGCCAAAGGGATATTCTATATGATATGATATGATATATTAATATTTTGTGATTTTATGCCATGTTATTTAAAGTATTATTATAAATGTGCAATATGAATTTTATAAAATTATATACCGTATTATTTAACATATTATTATTTATATTTGTTACTATTTTATTTCTATTACTATTATTTTTTGCCTTTTCTTTTCTATCTTATTAAACTGTCTTTATCTCAACCAACAAGCTTTAACATTTTTTTCCAGTTCTCTCTGCAATCTCATTGCTCTTTTAGAAAGTGAGTGCTAATTGTTGCAGTCTCACAAATGTTGCAGAGAATTCACAGACCCATGTTTAACCTAAGATGGTATTACTTTAGTCAGTGGCCCACTCCCAAGAGATGATATGTGATTCTACTGGATGAATTTCTGATAGCAAGAAAACCTGACCTTCTACTGCTCCTGCAAAAAAAAAAAATAATAATAAAAAAAAATGTATGGTCTGTTGTTCTACATTCATTAATGCAGCATGCAAGACCTCTTGGTTCTCTCTGTTCTTTGGCAGCCCTCTAGGAAATCTCCGTATGCCACATTGCTACCCATTGCTACTACAGCATGAGAATCACAGAATCACAGAATCACAGAATTTTCCAGGTTGGAAGAGACCTCAAGGTCATCGAGTCCAACCTCCAAC
>MU013343.1:407-12945 GCA_011075105.1 Heteronetta atricapilla
GAAGGAAGGAAGGAAGGAAGGAAGGAAGGAAGGAAGGAAGGAAGGAAAAAGAATTGGAGTCAGTTCTGCGATTGTAATAAAGAGGAAAAGAACTGTGTCTAATTCAATCCAAAGCAGGTAACTGATCTGTTATTTGCACAGTAAAATGAGACCAGTGAAATTGCATTTTAATTTCAGATATTCTTGTGATTTCTAGGTTTTGTTTCCTGTGTAAAATGCATACAGTATATAATACTTGCTCTTAGTGAGAAACAGGACTTTCCTAAGTTCCTGTGAAATCAGACTTCAAAACTGTTAGCAATCTATTATTAATCAATACCTTATGTGCATTTAAAGCTTGAGGTAAACTTAGCTTGTAGAGAATATATACATACATGTATATCTATACATACATATGTATATAATGATTGCTACAAAGAGCTTCACAGTTTGTACAGATGAAATTGCAAGAGTTAAAATTTAAAGTAGTCTAGGAAAATTGTATTACTGGTATAAGAACATGTTCCTAGCAATACAGATTTTTTACATTTTTGTTCTGTATGCATCTCTTAATGCAATAGTAATTTAATTTATCTTTCATTAAAATGAGTTTTTTCCTGTTTAGGCAAAAAATGCTATAAGTGAATCCTGACAAGAGAAGAATGACTATGATTATGTAATTTTTCTTTCTTATTATTATTTACTCTTAAGAACTAAAGGTATTGTAGATTGCTAGTTTTGCAGGCATTTCTAGTGAAATAAAAAAAAAAAAAAACTTAAATTTACAAATGATTTTGAGAGGAGGCATTATGACTTTTAAAGAAAAAAATGATGCATATCTGATTATATCATATATTTGAAATGTGAATCTACTAGTGTTTATTTAACATTTTACTACTAATAAGAATGAAAAAACTGCAAGATTTTAACAGTGATTTTATTTAGGAATATGAATTTGTTGAACTTTTACCTTTATCATTGGATTTTGTTATAACTGGTTCATTTTTGAAGATAGTCTTTAGTTGAATAAAGAACTTGGAAAATGTTGGTAGTCCAAATATCTAATCAGCATGTCTCTCATTAGTGAAGTTCTTTTTTTTTTTTTTAATAATAAATACTTCGCTTAAAAACTATACTACAAAAACTGAACTAATCTTTTAATTGTATATTAAATTCATCATTGATTAAACTGGATGGCATCATATGATCTAACATTTTAATCACACATTATTTCAATTAAATGGAAATTCAAAACAGAAGTTATAATAGTATAAATTATAAAAGAAGTTTTGTTTTGAGGCATGTACTTGGTGGGAATGGGATGATGATCTAGAAAGCAATTAAGCCACTTATTCTAGGCCTCATCTAACCTGGTATTGAAGGATGGGGCATCCACACCCTCTGGGCAACCTGTTCCAGAGCCTCACCACCTTCTCAGTGAAGAAAGGTGCAATAATTTAATTAGGAGCTAAGAAAAGAGAGCATTTTCTTAAGGAGATTGGAGATTATATATATATGTTAAAAATCATATTTGTAGGTATTTCAGATTGATGGTACCTCAGAGACAGAGTTGCAGCAAGAGAACTGCAGCAGATTGAAATCAATGGTTACCTGAAAACTTGGATTAGAAGCAATCCAGACAAAAACTTATACCCAAGTTATTAGCTTTATAAGCATTGTGGTGAGTTGAGAGTGGTGGCAGGATACCATTAGAGAGATCAGAAAGAGGGACAAAAATAACACTTAAAATGGGACACAGGAAACTCAGACAAACAGGTTACAGAACAAACAAAACTTCACCTAAAAACAAATCAGCTTTGGGGATTTTTTTTTTTGTTGTTGTTGTTATTTGCGCTCTCTGGCCTGGGTGCCAGGCTTTTGCCATGGATGGGGATCAACCTATATATACTTCTGTATAGTTTTTTTTGTGTGTCTGTATATCTTCCACTAATTTCCACTAATGGTTTCTCATAATGACCAGTCTGAGAGAGGAACAAAATATCTGCTGGTGTTGCCTGGTCTTTTTTCTCCCTCTCCCCACACCCGGGGGGGGGGGGCCTGCGGTTTTCATCAGTGTTGATCTGTGAGGCTGGCTGTATGTTTGTGTATACACATACACTGTGTGTGGTTGCCTGTCTGTCTATGGCCTACATGCTCAGCCTTGATACTCCTTAGGTCTGGGAGCACTGGAGCTGCCTTACCCTTCTATTGGGCTGCCAATTTTGGCAACTCCTAAAAAGCAAGATTTTACAGGTCTGTAAAGAGATAGTCATTATTTTATTCCTTAAATATAAGGACTGGAATGTAATAGTTGCACCTGATCTGTTTTTACTGACTTGTTCAGGCAATGTCTTTAGGTGCTGTTTCATTGGGAACTTAGAAATTATGACTAGTAAAGACTAACTTGGAGCTATATACAGAGCAAACCCTAGCTGCAATGACAACAGCTATTAATACAAACTAGTAATTAGTGCAAACTGAAGAGCTACATAATATTTCTCTCCAACTGTTCACTGTTAATGTGAATATTGAATCCTCTAAACAAAGTGAGCTGCTTCATAGAAATCTTCTCAGACATAAACAACAACCGAAAGAAAAACATCAGAGAGTTTTCTTGAGCAGCCTGTGAGATGGTGAAAGACACAGCAAGCACACTGAAGATTTTCCACTTTTCTTGCATACCACAGGATTCCTCATACCAGAGTGAGCCACTGACCTGACTGTAGAGAGTTCTCTACCAAACAAATGGAAAACATCTCACAGAAAAAAAAAAAAAAAAAAAAAAAAAAAAGAGCTGTATTTTCAAAGGAAGAAGAGCTAGGTTTGTGAAGCTGCTGTATTTCTGGGACAAATAATCAAGGCAGGGCTCATTAAGAGGACTTTAAACTAGGTATGAAGGGGGTTAGGGATGAAATGAGGCTTAATATTGATGAGCATGGGGGAGCAATGCCGGGCTGAGAGTGATGACAGTGGAGCAACTGAAGTGCATCTTCACCAGTCCAAGCAGGATGGTCAACAAAGAGGAGGAGCCAGAAGCCATTGTGAGGCAGGCAAACCATGATCTAGTTGCTATCACTGAAATGTGGTGGGACCACTCCCACTGTTGGAGTGATGCAATGGCTGTAGATAACTCATTGGGTAGACAACTAAGGGGTAGACAACTAATTGGGGGGGGGGGGGGGGGGGGGGCGCGGTGTTTTGGGTGGTTTTACAATTTTGTGGGTTGTGGTGGTTGTAATGATGAAGTAGAATCCCTGTAGATAAGGATCAAGGGGTTGTCCAACAAGATGGATATCCCGGTAGAGGTCTGGTATAGACCACCAAACCAGGATGAAGCGGTGGATGAGGTATTCTATAAGCAGCTGGAGGAAGTCACACATTCGCCAGTGCTTGTCCTCATGGGGTACTTTAACTTCCTGGATATGTGCTGGAAATACAATACAGCCCTGAGGAAGCAGTTTAGATGGTTCCTGGAGTGTGTGGAAGACAGCTTCCTGCCTCAGCTGGTTATTGAGCCTACCAGAGGGGGTGCCCTGCTAGACTTGCTATTCAGAAACAGAGAATGACTGGTGAGAGATGTGCTGGTAGGCAGTTGTCTTGGGCAGTTAACCATTCCATTGTAGAGTTCTTTATTCTTGGTGAAGTCAGGAGGGATGTCAGTAAAACTGCTACCTTGGACCTCTTGAGGGCGGACTGAATTTTTCAGGACACTGGTACGGAAAGTACCCTGGGAGTCAGTCCTGAAGGGCAGAGGGGTCCAGGAAGGCTGGATACTCCTCAAGAAAGGAGTCTTAAAGGCACAGGAGCAGGCAGTCCCCCTGTGCCATAAGATGAGTTGGTGGGGAAGTAGGCCAGCATGGTTGAACAGGGAACTTAGTTTAGTGCCCAGGAGAAAAAGAGAATTTATGAAAGGGGCAACTCAGGGAGAGTACAAGGAAGTTGACAGCATACACAGAGAAAAAAAAAAATCAGGAAGGCCAAAGCCCAGTATGAGCTCAACTTGGCCCCTATGGTTAAGGATAACAAAAAAATGTTTTTATAAATATATTAATTGTAAGAAATTGAGAATCTCCATCTTTTACTGAATGAAGGGAGGAAGATGACTGCTGAAGATAAGGAAAAGGCTGAGGTTCTTAATGCCTTCTCTACATCTGTCTTTACTAGCCAGACCACTGAAAGTCTGGGATCCCAGATGACAAGATATTTTAATGTGATGCCCATCTATAAGAACAGTCGTAAGGAGGACCCAGGGAACTACAGGACTGTCAGCCTGACTTTGATGTCAGAAAAGGTGATAGAACAAGTCATCTTGAATACAATCATGCAGCATATACAGGACAACCAGGGGATCAAGCCCAATCAACCTCATCTTCTCTGGATGGGTAACCCCCCTTGTGGATGAAGGAAAGTCTACTGATTTCTAGACTTCAGCTACTGACTACTAGACTTCAGCAAGACTTTTCACACAGTCTCCCACAGTATTCTCCTGGGGGAGCTTGGACAGGTACACTCTTTGCTGCATTAAAAACTGACTGGAGAGCTGGGCCCAGAGAGTAGTGGTGAATGTAATTAATCATGGGTGGTGCTTCCCAGGGGTTAGTGCTTGGGACGATCCTCTTTAATATCTTTATTGATGATTTGGATGAGGGAATTGAGTGTACCCTCAGTATGTTTGCAGATGTCACCAAGCTTGGGGAAAGTGTCAGTCTGCTGGAGGGTAGGAAGGCCCTGCAGAAGGACCTGGATAGGATGGATCAATCAATGGGCAGAGGTCAATGGGATAAGGTTCAACATGGCTAAGTACCAGGTCCTGAACAACCCCTTGGGGGAGAGTGGGTCAAAAGCTGTGCAGAGGAAAAGGATGTGGGGGTGCTGACTGATGCTCACTTGAGCATGAGCTGGCAGTGTGTCCAGGTTGCTTTCTTGGCATCCTGGCTTGTATCAGGAATACTGTAGCCATCGGGACTAAGGAGGTGATCATTCACCTATACTCTGCTCTGGTGAGGCCTCACCTTGAGTACTATGTTCGGTTTTAGGCGGCTCATTACCAGATGGACACTGAAGCCTTGTGACATGTCTAGAGAAGGGATATGAAGTTGACGGAGTTGCCTGGAACACAATTATTATGAGAAGCAGCTGAGAGAACAAGCATTGTTTAGACTGGAGAAGAGGAGGCTCAGACAAGACCTTATTGCTCTCTAAAACTACCTGAAAGGAAATTGTGGGTAACTGGGCTTCAGCTTCTTCTCACATTCCCTCTAGTGATAAGACTAGAGGGAATGGCTTCAGGCTGTGCCAGGGTAGGCTTAGACTGGAAATTAGGAGACATTTCTTCTCGGAAAGAGTAGTCAAACATTGGAATGGGTTGCCCAGGGAAGTGGTGAAGACACCATCTCTGCGATGCTTAAGGAAAGGTTGAACATTGTGCTTAGGGACATGGTTTAGTTGGTGACATTGGCAGTAAGGTGATGGTTGGACCAGATGATCTTGGAGGTCTTTTCAAATCACAATGATTCTTAGGCTAAGTTAATATTGAGAAGCATATAATTATATTACATTGCAGTGCACTTCTGTAATTGTTATACTAATATATATATAATACATATATTTTTATATATGTATGTTTATTTATGCATACTAATATCTTTAGCTAGGAACACTTTTGTTTTTTTCTACTTCAACCCCTTTCATTCACCCACCACAGAACTTTTTCATAGCAAGATGTTAAATGAAGATCATTCATAAAAATAATAATAATAATAATAATAATAATAATAATAATAATAATAATCTGAAACTTCCTGGATGGATCAGTAGTTGATGCAAAAGATAAGTCTTGTATCTCAGAAAATCTCTCAAGAAGAAGCTTTGCTACTGGAATGTAGATAGGATTCTAACATAAAAATTCTTTTAACTTTAAATTTATTCTTTCAAATTCTTTTTTTCTTTTTTCTTAGTCAGGCAAAATGAGGACTATTCTATTACTGAAAAACCTTTATTTGTGAAAAACAAAAACAAGAACATCAATGATCATTTTAAAGTCCCTTCTGAAATATTTATCTTAAAAGGATATTCTTATTAACTCTAAATAATTTGATCCTGAAGTTTTTTTAATCATACTTTATACACTCTAGACACTTTTTTTTTTTATTTTATTTATTTTTTCCTTTTTCTTTCTTTTTTTTTTTCAATAAACCACCTATCATCCTTTAGCAAACTGATTAACCCACATGTCAATGGTCTCTATTCAAATTAAATATATATATATATATATATATATTTTTTAAAAAAAGAATCAGTAAAAGAATCAATATAAGTCTAATCCCTTATAGTTTACCATTCTTGCTAGCCGAGATATGGAATAAAATATAAAGCTGATTAATCTGGTTAGTGAATGGTTTTCCTAATTTAAAATAATTATGATTTGCAAAAAAAAAGAAATAAGAAATGATTGTGAAAGGGGTAGACTGCTGTGTATCAAGGAAGACAAGTTGGTAGCAGAAAGTGATATACATTTGTGTTTTCTAAGATGTGTAAATGAAGTGTGATTGGAAAACAGAGGCAGGAGAATAAAAACAAGCAAAAAATCCTCACAGACTAGAGCTACATGGGACAATGAAAATTGATTGATGTAGTACAGTTCAATAGCTAACTCAGCTACATGATTACATTAAAATTTGGGGGTCATATGGTACATAGCAGACAGAGTATTAGTATGCAAGCATGGTTTTTAAAATCCTTCTTTTTGCAGTCTTAACCAACAGATATTTGTATATCTGGCACTCTTTCTGAAATCTCAATAAATGTCTGTTATTTTAATCATTAAAAGCACTTGAAATAAGTCTGTATAACACAAACTGTTACTTTAAAACAGTGCTGACAAAAAGAGTTAGGTATCAGAAAATTTTAATTTCAAAACCTTGATAAAATTTGCTTCCTAAATATGTAATCTTAGCTTACAAATTCAAAGTAAAATCCATACCACTTAAAAAGTATGCTTACATAGTGACATAAACATAACTTGTGGCTCAGTTGATTTTTTATCTGGCTTATTTATTAGGACATGGAAACTGCTCCATATTAGGAAATGGATTCCTGCAACTGATGCTTTTTCAACAAAAGTTGAAAATATATTTGACTGAAAGTTATAGAATCATAGAATCATAGAGTATCTCAAGTTGGAAGGCACCCACAAGGATTGAGTCCAACTTCCAGCTCCACACAGGTCTACCCAAAAATTCAGACCATAGGACTAAGAACTCAGCCTTGAACTAAGAACACTTAAACTCCGACAGGCTTGGTGTCGTGACTACATCCCTGAGGAGTCTTTTCCCATGTACAACCACCCTCTCAGTGAAGGATGTTTTAATGATATCCAGCCTGAACCTCCTCTGTCACAGCTTAACACCATTCCCATCACTGGTCACTAAAGAGAACAGGCTGGTGCCTGCCCCTCTGCTCGCCCTCATGAGGAAGCTGTAGACCACAATGAGGTCACCCCTCAGCCTCTTTTTTTCCAGCCTCAAAAGACCAAGTGACCTCAGCCGCTCCATGTATGTCTTCACCTCTACGCCCTTCACCCTCTTTATAGCCCTCCTCTGGACACTCTCCAATAGTTTCACATCGTTTTTGTACTGTTGTGACCAAAACTGCACACAGTACTCGAGGTGAGGCTGCACCAGTGCAGAGTAAAGCAGGACAATCACTTCCCTCAACCAACTAGCAATGCTTGATGTACCCCAGGATATGGTTGACCCTCCTGGCTGCCAGGGCACACTTCTGGCTCATTCAACTTGCTATCAACCCAAACCCCTAGATCCCTCTCTGCAGGGCTGCTGTCCAGTGTCTTGTCCCCCAGTCTGTATATATAGCCAGCGTTGCCCCTTCCCAGGTGTTGGACCCAGCACTTGCTCTTGTTAAACTTCATGTGGTTGGTGATTGCCCAGCTCTCCAACCAGATTTCTCTGCAAGGCCTCTCCACCCTCAACAGAGTAAATGGCTCCTCTATGTTCAGTATCATCAGCAAATTTACTCAAAACACTTTTTTGTCCTACATCAAAATTGTTTATGATAACACTGAAAAAAAACTGGCCCTAAAATGGAGCCCTGGGGGACCCTCCTGCTGCCTGAACACAAAGCCTGATGTGGCCCCATTTACCATAACCCTTTGAATCCTGCCCGTCAGCCAATTGTTCACCTAGGTACTTTAGCATTTCTTTTTATTATATATATATTTAACTTAATATGGAGTTATTCATAGTTGTACAAAGGCCCTAAGAGGAGAAAAAGCTCTGCCTTTTTTTTTCATGTCATATATAAGGAAATTGTGATTAACATAAAAACAAATCAGCTTCCAACATTTCTGAAAAAAACTGTTAGTGAAATCTTGACTTCCTTCCCAAGCATGACATATAGCACCTGTTTTATGTACTCAAAGATAATATAAATTGAGCTCCACTGTAATTCCAGCTCTCATAGGAACCTACTTATTATTCAGCAGCTCTTTGATTTGTCATGATTTGATGGCCTCTTATCATGTTCATAATGTTCTCTTTCCTTTCCTTAGCAACAACTATTTCATCTCAACAGCAGCCCCTGATGAAAACAAAAACAAGTTAAAAAGTGTATGTTTTTTTTTTTTCCTTTTGTTTTGTTTTGTTTTTCCTCTAGCACCTTTATGACTATTCTTATCTTGGATTGTTACTACTCAGGTAATGCCAGTCAGTATGTATTTGATCAGAATAGCATCAATCTGAGTGTTTTCTTGAATACTATTTGAAATGGGTTTTCATATTCATATCATATACTTTGGTACTTAGTGTTGTCCCACTATAAATCATTTTGAACTTTCTGTGAACTTCTGATTTATGCAGTTTCCTAAGAGTACATGCATAGCAGGATTGAATTTTAAATCTTGGAAACTCAATGTGGTTGTTGCAGTTGGATATTTTGTAAGACATGCTCAAGTATCAGAAGATAGTTTTCCAAAATATTCCTTTATAAATGTAGCAAGAACAATTAATTTAACTGACTAGTTTAGTTGTTTAGTTCTTGTTCTTATAGAATGGAGAGGTGGTCCTTGCAGAAGTACTTTTATTGTTGTTTTGCTTTGGTTTGGTTTACCACTTTTTCCCCTATGGATTATTTCTTTATTTTATGTTTGTTTATTTGTTATTTGTGTTTTATTTATTTATTTATTTTTCCCCATAGCAATGATGCAGCTGGCTTATGCCAAAAATCCTCAGCTTGTTGCATGGAAGTTGGCAAGAAGTTTGTGCACAACAGCTATTTTAAAACTAGTAACAGATCTGTAAAATGTTTATACAGGAAATATAAAAGGAAAAATTGTTACGTTCCACCATCATTCCACTGAGAAATCACACAGTGCTCAAAAACTCATTTACGTGACAGAAGTTCTTAAACACAGATAAAATGTTGCTTTTTCTTTTTCTTTTTCTCTTTTTTTTTTTTTTAATATTTATTTATTTATTTATTTATTAAAAAGATGAAATTAAACCACTGAATCATAGAATCATATAATGGCTTGAGTTGGAAGGGACTTTAAAGATCACCTAGTTCCAGCCCCTTTGTTATGGACAGGGATGCCTTCCACTAGATCAAGTCTCCATCCAATCTGTCCTCAAACACTTCCAGGGATGGGACATCCACAGGTTCCTCTGGGCAACCTGTTCCAGTGCTTCATCACTCTCTGAGTAAATGTTTTCCTCCTAACTTCTAATTTAAATCTGTCCTCTTTTAGTTTAAAATCATTCCCTTTTGTCCTATCTGCCAAAGTAAAAGGTCACTCGCCACCTTTTTTTAAAAGCACCCTTTAAGTACTGAAAGGATGCAATACAGTCTCCCCAGTGCCTTCTCTTCTCCAGGCTGAGTATCCCCAGCTCCCTCAGTCTTTCTTCACAGGAGAGGTACTCCAGCTCTCTGATAATCCTTATGGCTTCTGTACCCTTTTTAATCTTCATTGACCTGCTGGCCACTACCTCTGTATCCAGGATACAGCTGGACTACAGTGGTACACTGCTGGCTCATGTCAAGCTTTTTATAGACCAGGACCCTCTTCACAGGACTTGTCTCAATGAGGTCTTCTCCCAGTATGGACTTATGCCTGGGATTGGCCTGACCTAGGTGCATCACCCTGTACTTGGTCTTGTTGAACCTTGTGAGTATCATGTGGACCCATTTCCCAATTTTGTACGTACTCCTCTTTCCTTCCCCATATTTTACTTCCTACACTAGAGTATTCAAATTTAAAACCTACATGCAGACTCAATTTATTGACAATTATAAGACAAAAATGAGCTTTTTGCTTCCCTACTCAGTGTTTCCAAACTACTTTTCTTGTAATGTATACTATATAGATCATTATTCTCATATTCTCCAGTGATGTGGTCATAGGAGTGCATTTGACACTTAGTGAATCAATGTGAATTGCTGAAATATAACTCTAGAAATGACACAAATTGTGTTTCTAGGGAAGTAATACAATAGAATTTATCTGGTACTTAATGTATGAAATGGGAAAAATCAGAAAATAGAGTTCTGTGGAATTTTAAAAACAAGGATTCTATCCTCTACCACTTCAAAAGTGGTTCCATAAATCTCAGAAAAATATAACAAAACAGAACCTGAAACTTGTTCTGATGTTATGGTTTTAAGCCAAACCAAAACCAAAACCAAAACAATAACAACAAAAATAAAAACACAAATTAACAAACAAGGAAAAAAAAAAAAAAGATTTCTTGAAGGACACAAGCCTCCAACAATATTAAAAAATGTTTTGGAAGTATATGTTACATCTTTAATTAATGAAGGATTAATGGTCAGGTTATAACCCAGTCTATTACTAGAAAAATCATACAATCACAAATTTTGTACTTTCTTCCAGATATGTGTTTGTGAAACAAAAATGAAAATATAACCTAAATCAATATAAATACAGTACTAAATTTTTGTTACTTAACACCATTATTCTTGGCAACACTTGCATAACATACTGACAGAGATCTGTCAAGACTGAACTTGTGCTGAAAAACATTATATGCATGTATGAAAGCTATAGGGTATAGAACAGGCATCCATAGAACAGAGCTAGAACATATTGATAAGAAAGAAATAGAGGTCTCCTCACGTATCTGTATAATTACCAAAATTATAGGGTGAGGAACTAGTTACTCACTATTTTCCCTGGCAAATGTCATACTATTAATATCCTTTGCTTATATCCACAAACTTAGACATAGATATATGTATAAATAGAGCCTCAGTAGTAACTAAACATTAAATACAAATCTGTGCTGCCAGGTTTCATGGTTCCCAATAACCAGAAAACTAGGTATCCATGTTCCATGCTTTAGAAGAGAAATAAGTTAGCTTTTCAAATGTTATAATTTATGTCAGAATAATTTTTCAGGTATAAAATGCATATACATACATATACATATATATATACATACATACATATATATATATACATATATATATATATGTATTTGATCTGATAGAATCTCATGAAGTACTCTCCATAGCAGTAGAACTATCCATGAACAAGGCCAATATATCTTTATATTCCAACCATGAAACCAGTTATTTAATTTCTTCACCTAACAGCGCTCTACATTTCAACATTTTTTCATATCACAACAATATTTTTTGAAGTGGAGGAAATATTACGTCACAGATGGAAAAAAAATCAAACTAAGGCATTTTATATTGTACTTTGTGTAAATACAAGAATGAAGCAGATGCTTATTAATTCAGAGTAGGCAAGTGATGGCAAGGCTCAGTGGCACATTGCACCAGCTGTGAAGACTACACACAGTTTTTTTCCCCCATCCATCCATTTTCATATTATCAAGCAAAAATTCCAAGTGTCAGAAAAGGTGTCAAAAGAAAATGATAGTGAGAACTAAGAATTCATTAATATTAGAGCTTGACAAAGTTTTATGTCTTTCACATTTCAATCACACATCCAGGTGAGAGAAGAAAGAAAAAGAAAAAAAAAAAAAAAAAAAAAAAGAAAATTTAGAGTTTTTACAGGTAAATCCCAGGTACATTATGTCTATCCTTATTTTGCAGGCACTGAATAACTAAGAAATTTATGAACTTGCACTCACACAATAAGGCAACATGATCAACAACACAGTTTGATGTTTGAAGGACAAACTTCCCTGTCTTCACAAAATGACCACAGTAGAGGTGAGATATTAAAATTCAGATGAGGTGAAAACAAAAATTATGAAAAAAAGAAAACATCTACATCTGCTTGAGTTGGGTCATTTTCTATATTCCTTCATCATGAAATGAATCTGCACTTTGGTCAAACATACTGAGATTTAAAGGAAATGAAGACAGAACATAATGGAGGATAGTAAAGAAAGGCAAGGGCAAGGGCAAGAGCAAGGGCAAGGGCAAGGGCAAGGGCAAGGGCAAGAGCAGGGCAGGGCAGGAAAGAGGAGACTTGAGGAGACCTCAGGAGAGAAGACTTGAAGAGAGGAGAAGGGAAGGGAAGGGAAGGGAAGGGAAGGGAAGGGAAGGGAAGGGA